>JAQFZP010002854.1:0-12079 GCA_034695745.1 Geophilus truncorum | reverse complement strand
AAATGGACTGCAGCAAATGTATGATTTAACTGTAATACACAAGTAAACTAGAAATAGTATTTCTATCATTTAAATAAATCTCTTCTTTTGAACCAGTCTGTTTTATTAGTAATGATTTTTCTGTTTATTTCAACAGTGCTTTTTCGTCTCATTAACGAGAGTAAGTGTGATATACCTTTGGAAGATTGTATCTCTAGTGATTTGGAGATACCTAAAACAAGACCAATAATAAATTCAATAATACCAATTGAATCTTGCAAGTTAAGACTATTTTCCTCTATCATTAATTTCAAAAACTAATAAATTTTTGTATTTTTTAGTATGATGGAAAGACAATATTATTGCGAAAATGCAACAGTGGAAAAGTGTAAAAGTGAAGCTCTCAGTAATCATTGGAGAGAAGGTTGGATTAAAGCTGTAAAAAATATCCCATTGTGTAAAAAAAAACTCGAAATTTTTGATTCGAAAATGATTATTGAAAATTCAAACAATCCTCAATCTTTAACTTTGGTTTTTTATGTAATCACAATCATTCTGACTGTAATTATGATGTTTACGTGTAGAAGATGTACTAAACTGTAAATTTGATTTTAAAAAGTGTAAAATATTATTTTTTTATTTTTAAAAATGGATGTTACTAATTGATTAAACAATGTGTCAAGCATAAGCGGCCTCTAGCGGAGACATAGGAGGAATACTTGTAGCCATCTCAATCTCAAACAGCGTAACCACAATATACCTATACCCATTTACATTTGGTGAAGTTTTTAAATTGTTAGTCAAGTTTCAAGTTCTTCATCCACTTCTGTTATAATTCATTAGTTATCTAAGAATTGTTACAAAACCTTAAACCATTTCAGATTGCTATTTAAAAAAAGCCGCCACTAATAAAGGCAACAATGATGCTAATGTAAGAAAAGAAGAAAGATTTGCAAATTGCATGAAAAAATCAGGTGAGATGAAATAAACAAATATCATAATTATTTATTGAGTGAGAAATTCTATAAACTTTTTACAGATGCTATTGTAAATGCATCAGAAAGATGTATTATAGATAGTAAAAATTCATATAGTAATTGGAATAAAAGAGTGGTATAATTTTAACAGAGTGAAATATCCATATTGCTCGATTATAATTATTATACTTTGCAGAGCCGGAGAAGACCTAAGCTATCGTGCACGAGTTTATTGAGAGTATTTCAATCAAATTTCAATTCTTTTGAGAAATTACATTGTATTTTTAATGATTTATGTAGTCTTTTGATTTCAGTACAGCAATGTAATTATAGACTGAGTGTAAGATCATGTTTCGATGGACCGCAATCGTCTTAGGTACTATACTGCAAGGAAAGTGAAAAAAATGCCAATGGTATGAAAACAAAGTGTAAAGCTAATAGCTATAGATACACATTCAGCCAATCACAAGCAAGCTACAGAAGATTAATAAATGTGACGTCACACTTTCCTCTGATCTGATTGGTCAGCAGAAGCAATGAGTTTCACCAGATTTTCATATTTTTTTGAATATTTAAATTTAAAAGCATTGCAAAGTAAACAATTTTTATGTATAATTATAATCATTTCCGGCGATTTTGAAAGTTAGCATTATAACTTGCATAAAAATTCGTCACTTTGCTAATAAAAATAATTTTATACAATGCAAGTCAAAAAACACAAGTCAGATTTAATGCATTAAATTTAAATATTAAAAAAAATGTGAAAGTTAATTTGCAACCAGTTGGTGACAGCAAATTTTTAATTTTTATCATGTAGCCGAATGCTAGTAATGCTATTGCTAAATGTTACCCACAATTCAGTGTTTCTCAAAATATAGTAAATTACAAAATAAATTCCAAGCTTCCAGTAAAATTTTTTAAAGATTATTTTAGAGGTTTTTTAGAGCATTATATGCATGTGGAACATTTTTTTGACATTAAAATCCTTTCTCTACTTATAAGTTAATCCAACAAAAATTCAGTTAAACAGAAAGTTATTAAAAGTTTCAGCAGCTGTTTTAAACTAATTTATTTTATTAGTAATGATTTTTCTGTTTATTTCAACAGTGCTTTTTGATCTCATTGACGAGAGTGACTGTGATATAATTAATAAATTGGGAACATTGTATCTCTAGTGTTTTGGAGATACCTGAAGAAAGACCAATAATAGATTCGATAATGCCAATTGAATCTTGCAAGTTAAGACTATTTTCCGCTACCATTAATTTCAAAAACTAATAAATTCTTGTATTTTTTTAGGATAATGGAAAGACAATATTATTGCGAACATGATATGGTGGAAAAGTGTGAAAGTGAAGCTCTCAGTAATCATTGGAGAGAAGGTTGGATTAAAGCTGTAAACAAAATCCCGCTGTGTAACGAAAAACTCGAGATCTTTGATTCGAAAATGCATAATAAAAATTCGAACAATGCTGAATCTTTAACTTTTCTTAAAGTTCACTGTTTGAACAACTTTGTTTTTTATGTAATTACAATTACTCTGACTGTAATCATGATGTTTAGAAGATGAACTAATAAAGTGTAAATTTGATTTTAAAAACTGTAAAAATTTATTTTTTTATTGTTATAAATGGATGTTACTAATTGATAAAACAATCCTCAGCTTCCATTAATTCTTACTGTTTGGACAACTGGGTCTAATATACCGTATAATTACAATTGTAATTACACAATAGACCCAGTTGTCGGAATGATTGTAATCGTGATGTACGGTGATTACATCTAAAAATAAAACAATGTGTGGTTATAATCTAAACTCAACCTTCACTGGGTCAATTACTGGTTTTGCAACAAAAGGAGCTTAAGTTGGGAAAGTATTCTCTGGTCACTCTGGTCACTTTATTATGTAATCACAATCACTTAAGTGTAATGATGATGTAATTGCAGGATAAAATAAAACAATGTGTCTTTATAATGTAAATTCAGTCTTTACAGGGTTTTGTAATAAATTATGTTTTAAAATTAAATTAACTACCGTACTGTAGTTTAAAAATTAGACATTAAAAATTTAGTAGATTTAATTTAATTTTAATTTAATAAAGATTTTTGTAAAAAGAAAAAAATATACAGTATATGGTACATCACTTTGTATTTATTGATCAAATCGTAGTTTTTATTATCAGAGCAGAAATAAACACTAGAATTTTGCAATTAAATCTAGTTCACACTTATCTCACTAGAGTGCAGAATTATCAAACTTTAACCATTTTTCGAGATTTTTCTAGAATTTTACAACAATAACAGTGTATGCTAACAACACTTGATCACCAGTAAATTCCATCCGCATTCCAACATGTCGCTTCGAGTTCGACTTTTGCTCTTTCTAATTCTTTTTAACTTCGAAAGTAAGTTACCAATCTATTAAGAATTTAACATTATCTATACAAAGGTACAAATTGAGTTTTGTAAAATTTACAAATTTCAAATAAAATATTGTTTAAGATTGCAACGGTACCGAAGCCCCTGCCGATGCCGATGCCGATGCCGCTGCCGGTGAAGCTACTCCAGCTCCAGGAAGTGCCGAAGAAGTTCCATCCGCGACGGATAAAGTCAAGGCGGAAGCTTGCGCCGATATGAGTTAGTTGTGGTTATAATTTTTGAAAATGAATCAATTGGAAATTTCGGGCAGTTTTTTGGATAAAACTTTGCAAATTCTTTTTTTACAGATAAAAAAAACACCGATGCGATACCATGCAAGAACAAAGTAAAGGAAGATTACCTTGCAGAAAAGAAGAGGTGCATGATGTAAAGGTTGTGGTAAAATTGATAAACTAAAGTGATTATTTTTTAGTGCTGGAAACGATGCGGATAAATGGTCAGCGACATACTGCAAGTATTCTCAAAATGACGTCAAGTACAGAGTACAGTAATACGCTTGTGATTAATTTCTAACTTTTACAGGTATATGGAGGAGCAAAAGAAATGCCTTGAATCTACTTTAGCCGCATCGAAAATTTGCTATGCATCACAATCAGCATTACTTGATAAGCTTGAAAAGGCAGATGGAATGAAAAAAGATCATTACTGCGCCGCCAAAGGAGTTGGTATGAAAATTTTATACTGGATGTTAAAAATTAGTACGGTAGGTAATCAATTCTTTACTTTTATAGATTTCTTTAAGATGTTGTTGGCGAGCGAATGTAAATATGATCCAGTCACCACCTGTGAAATAAAAGGAATAGCAAAAGGAAAAGCATTAGATAAGGAAGCAGCAGGCGTCATCGCTGGGGGTTGCGGGTAAGGACCAATCACTTGCTAAATTTCGTAACAAATTCTAGTCAATAATCCAACAGCAATAACAGTTGGCATTAACCCTTTAAATACTGACTTTTTTAAATATAATTTTGCTTCTGTTTTGTAACAAATATCACGAAGTTTAGATATTAAATCTCTCTAACTCTGAACAGATGAAACGATGAGCGATACATTAGAGAACTCAGTTTAAACGTTCTCCAAATTTTCATATAAAAAATCCAATTTTAGTAAAGTAGCACGTTTCTGAAAAAGCTAGGCCCCTGGTGGCCAAAACGTTGAACCTTTTCCTTATTACATCACAATAAGGACAAGGTTTGGTGGTTAACAGAAACTATTCGTTTTTCTCTTCAAAACTGAAATTAAATGATTATTGAGTACCGTATCTTATGATTAAAAAGAAGCTTTACCGGTACTTTAAAGTATATATCAAAAGTAATAGCAAGTACGGTATTACGAATAAAAGTTTTTGCTCAAAGTAAATGCTCCAAAACTCACAATTTAAATCTGAAACAATTTATGACTAATTTATAAGTTAGATATAAATATATAGCATTAGATTTAACAGTTGCTTTTGTTTTGGAGCTGCAGTCGATGTAAACATCAAAATTTTGAAGTATTTCCTACCTAAGTTAAGTAAATGCTCTTGTTTATTTGTGTCAATTTGTTTCATTTTTTAGTAAAAGCTCATAATCTAAGCAAATGTTTTCAAGTTCAGCAAAAGCAATTACTCTAAACTTTTTATTCATTAAAAATAGAGAATTGATTCCAAAAAGTGAAAGTTGTAGTACCGGTACCGGTAAAGCTTTTTTTTAATTGTATCACTCTTTGGTTAAAATTTGTTATGATTCATTTGAGACAACTGTATGTGAAATAAATTATTTTCTAGAGCCTTTTCGACACCATACCCATGTGAAAGAAAAGCGATGGAAGATTGCAAAAATGACACGATTGGTTACTTCTGGGCAGATAGCATTCAAAAGATTATTGACGAGCTTACGGAGTGTCATGACGTTTTCAAACTTACTCCAAAAATGATGGATGGAAATCCATTTTCAGGTGCAGCACCAGTTGAAGACAACTTTGTTTACTTGTGTTTTGCAATTGCAGTTATTGTAATAATGGTGTAAAATCCTTATCAATTAAAAAATGAAACTTTTGTTGATTGAATAATAAAGTAATTCTAAAGGTTTTAGACGAAGTGTTGTTTGAGAAAGAAAGAACTGTAAACTAAGGTGACACTTTAGAAGTAATACATTATAGAGTATGTCAATAGATGGCATCAACCAACAAACTATTTGTTTTCCAATAATATAAAATTTGTGCTAGTAAAAATAATTAGTTTATTTTGTCATTAATTGGTGGCGTGCAAATCTCTTGAATGTATATGAATGCTCGTAATCTCGTACGGTAATGATTTTTAGAATTTTATAACAAATTTTTAAGCTTTACAAAGATCGCACCTTGTTGGAATAAAAATCACTTACGAAGAAGAAATTTGAGTTATTAAATGAATTCTTTGCCCCTGACGTCATACAGAAGAATTTGTGTGACGTCATATAGATACCGCAATAAATAACCAATTTTTAAATCCCACTCACTTGTCAGTAGAATTTTCCACTCTAGTTTACACTAATCTCACTAGAGTGCATATTTTATAAGATCTGCGAAGATTTTAGAGGTGTTAATGGATTTTTATAACAATAAATGTGCGAGTTAACAATGCTGTTATACCAGTGATTCCACTCCAACATGTCGCTTCAAGTTCGACTTTTGCTCTTTTTATTCCTAATCCTATTTACTTTCAAAAGTAAGTTACTAATCTATTACGAATTTAACATTATCTATACAAAAGAACAAATTGAGTTTTTTTAAATTTACAAATTTCAAATTAAAAATTGTTTAAGATTGCAACGCTACCGAAGCCCCTGCCGATGCCGATGCCGCTGCCGGTGCAGCTACTCCAGCTCCGGGAAGTGCAGGAGAAGCCATCGCTACTCCATCCGATACGGAAACAATCCCGACGGAAGCTTGTCTAGATTTTGGTTAGTTGTGGTTATAATTATTGAAAATTAATGATTTGGAAAGAAATTTTGAGCAGTTTTTTGGGTAAAACTTTACAAATTATTTTTTTTACAGTAACACAAAGCGACGAGGGGATAAAATGCACTAAGCTCAAAAAGGACAAATACGTTGAAGACAAGAAGAGGTGCATGATGTAAAAGTTGTGGTAAAATTGTTAAACTAAAGTGATTATTTTCTAGTGATGGAAACGATGCGGATAAATTATCAGCGACATACTGCAGGTGTTTCTAAAATTTCTGTGTCGAGTCATACGCAACACTTTAAACAACATTTTGTGATTAATTTCTAACTTTTACAGGTATCTGAAGGACCATGAGAAATGCCTTAAACCTACTTTTTTCACATTGAAAGCGTGCTTGGGATTCAATTCAAAATTGCCTGATAGTCTTATAAAGACACTTGAATTGAACACCGAACATTATTGCGACTCCGGAAAAGGAGTTGGAATTGGTACGGTACGAAAATTTTATACTAGATATTAAAACTTAGTACAATAGGTAATCAATTCTTTACTTTTACAGATTTTTTTAAGATGATGTTGGATATCGGGTGTAAATATGATCCTGTCGTCGACTGTGAAATACCAAAAGGAAAAGGAAAAGCACGAAAAGCAAAACAAACACAATTAGCAAATCCGACTACAATCATCAATTTTTCTTGCGTGTAAGGACCAATAACTTGCTAAATTTCGTAACAAATTCTAGTCAATAATCCAACAGCAATAACAGTTGTCATTAACCCTTTGAATACTGACTTTTTTTTATATAATTTTGTTTGTTTTGTAAGATATTAAATCTCTCTAACTCTGGCCAGATGAGACGATGAGAGATAAGTTATAAAACTCAGTTTAAAAGTTCTCCAAATTCTCACATACACCCCTGGTAGCCAAAAAGTTGAGTTTTGTCTTTATTGTAATAAGGACAAGGTTTAATGTTTGAAGTAAATTACGGTACCGTACTTCAAAGTAAATATCAAAAGTAATAGCAAGTACTACGAATAAAAGTTTTTGCTCAAAGTAAATGCTTTCATTAAGTATGAAATAAAAAAATAAAAGTTTTTGCCTCCATGTTTAAAGGCTTTAATTCTAAATTTGGAGGTTTTACTTCTACAGTTAATTTTGCTTCAAAGTTAAAATTAAATTCTTTTAACATTTACCAGTACCATAATACATTTAGGTTCAAAACTCACAATTTAAATCTGAAGCAATCATTTTATGACTAATTTTTAAGTTAGATATAAACAGCATTAAATTTAACAGAGTTGCTTTTGTTTTGGAGCTGCACTCGATGTAAACATCAAAATTTTGAAACATTTTCTACCTAAGTTAAGTAAATGCTATTGTTTATTCGTATCAATTTGTTTCATTTTTTAGTTAAAGCTAATGCAAATGTTTTCACGTTCAGCAAAAGCAATTACTCTAAACCTTTTATTCATTAAAAATAAAGTGACTCCAAAAAGTGAAAGTTATAGTAAAGCTTCTTTTTAATCGTACCACTCTTTGGTTACAATTTGTTATGATTCATTTGGGACAACTGTATGTGAAATAAATTGTTTATTTTTCAGAGGTTTTGTGGATCAATACCAATGTGAAAAAACGAAGATAGATGTGTGCAAGAATGAGACGATTGGTTACCTTTGGGGAGAGGGCTGGCAAAAGACCATTAACGAGCTAAAGGATTGTCATGAAATTTTCAAGGAACGTGATCCAAAAATGATGGCGGGAAATCCATATTCAGGTGCATCACCGATTGAAATCAACTTTGTTTACTCGTGTTTTGCAATTGCATTTATTGCAATAATGATGACATAAAATCATTATCAATTAGAAAATGAAACTTTTGATGATTGAATAATAAAGAAACTAAAAACATCATTTGTGTAGTAATTTTAAAGGTTTCAGTAGAAGTTGTTGTTTGAGAAAGAAAGAAACAACTGTAAACTATACATTAAGGTGACACTTTAGAAGTAATACATTAAACAGTATGTCAATAGACTGCATTAACCAACAAACTATTTGTTTTCCATTAGGTAATATAAAATTTGTGCTAAAACTTACAAGTTAGTAAAAATAATTAATTTTTTCATTAGTTTATTTTGTCACTACTTGGTGGCGTGCACAATTACAAATCTCTTGAATGTAGCTCGTAATGATTTTTAGAATTTTATAACAGATTTTTAAGCTTTACAAAGATCGCACCCTGTTAAAATAAAAATCACTTATGAAGAAATTTGAGCTATTAAATGAATCCATTATCCTTTACCCCTGACGTCATACAGAAGAATTTGTGTGACGTCATAGTTACCACAAAAAATAACCAATTTTTAAAACCCACTCACTTGCTTAAGCTATTTTTTGAATTGTATATTTAAATTATAAATCACAATAAATGTAAACTAAATGTAAATGTAGTCTAAGTACATCAAAAATGAATTTATTTTTTCATTTTTTTCCCAGTCACAAAACAAAATTTAAATTTCTGTTTAATAATTAAATATACGGTAAGGATTTACGGATCAGTGTTAAATCTAAATTATGCGTTTTAATATAAGATTCGACGAAATCAATTACACGCCGACTCACTTGGTCTACATCTGTTGTGTAATTTAATGTCAAAGTACGCAAGGGACTCTTCATTTGTAAAATTTCCACCAACGGATTCTCGCGAACGAAGTCTCGTGCGTCAAGTACCAAATGTTGTAAATTACGAATTGCTTTCCAATTAACCATTCTCGCCACAAATTCGTCGGAAACAAAATCAACTACGTATAACCGCAATTGTTCCAGTTTATCAGCATTAGCCAATAACAGTTCAAATTCCATCTCGGTTAAATTGGACTCTGTAAAGCACAACTTTCGTAATTTCATAAATCTCTTCGAATCTCGTAAATCTGCAACATTCCCGACTGACATCAAGTCGCAATATTCAACTTGAAAATCCTCCAATTTCGGACAGTGGACCCCAATAAGCCCTACATCCACATGTTCCGTGCCCGCCAGCACTAATTTCGTGATGTTGCTTAATATTGCAGCCAAACTCCCATCGAGAAACGTATTATCAATAATTAACAAGAATCTTAAATTTGGAAATAAATTCATAGAATTCATTTTTTTGACGTCTTCCCAATCACAATAAATGACACTTTCGAGGATGTAACTTTCGACCCGATTCTCCTTTTCTAACAGTTTTAACACATCAGACCACGAATGGTAAATAAATCTCGTGAGCGCCGGCAAATTATTCAAAGCGAAAAGACATCCTTTAGCCAAAACGTTGGTCGTATCAATGTTCAAATACTGTAAGTATTTCATTTTGTGCTTTGCCCACGGGTTGGTGCAGAGTAACTTGATTCCAAAACAAGTTACGCCATTGCAATAGCTTAGATTGAGGTATTTCAATTTTGGGCAGTTTATTGCAATTTCTGATAAAATTTCGTCATTTACCCATTTGTTGTGGCACAAATTGATGACTTCTACGTTGCACATGTTTTTGAAAAGTGTCACGTAAGATTCATGGCATATTTCATCACTGTTGGTTATGCTGAAATATAAGTTTGTCAGGCGTTTGCAAGTTTCGCTTATTTTAAGTACAATTTCGTCTGGGTCTTTGTTGAAGACGCTGACTGAGTCGATTTTAACAACTGAAGAATTTAGAAAAATATCGGAATTGAATTTCCAGTTTTCGAGTCCCAGTTCGTATCTTTGAAGGTAAAATTCGTTTGCTAAATTTGCTGGGATATTTAGCAGTTTGGGTTCTAAAGCGTGGAAATGTCTCGCAATTACATTTTTGCATTGATCTTCTAATGTTTTTGGTAATTTCTTAAAGATGGGCATCTTGAAGCGTTCATTCGGTCTTTTGCTGTGATCTGGTTGACGTTGATTTTGATATGATATTCTAGAAAAATTTGTCCTCTAATAAAAATGTAAGACATTAATTTTAACATGTGTAACATTATTTAATAATTAAGTATAACTATAGATTTAATGCACCTGTTATGGTTTATGCAATGATTTTAATGCAAACTTCAATATCCATTCTATTCGAGTGTCGAGTCTATTTCATTGTAAAATGGCGCTACACAATAATGCTGGTAATGATTTTTAAGATTTACAAAGATTTACAAAGATTTACAAAGATTTACAAAGATTAGAAATTTTTATTTAACAATACTTGAACACCCACATACTAGTGATTCCATTCCAACATGTCGCTTCAAGTTCGACTTTTGCTGTTTTTATTCCTTTATCCTATTCAAAGTACGTTACAAATGTGCGATATTTATTATAAGTTTAACATCATTCATACGAAGGAACAATTTGAGTTATTTAAAAGTTACATATTTTTAAACAGAAAATTGTTTCAGATTGCCACGCTATCGATGCTGATGCCAATACCGTAGTTTCAAAAAATGATACCGAAGGAGATAACGGTATTATCATCGATGCTGAAGATGCAGATGAGGTTCAAATAAATGCGTGTCAAGAGTTAGGTTAGTTGAGGCTAAGATTTGTAAAAATTAACGATATGTAAATTTCAGGCAGATTTTTTTGGTAAAATTTATCTAACTTTAACTTTATTTTCCTACTGTACTTTTTAAATATTTTTTTTTACAGATAAAAAATCGCCACTTGCAGTAGATTGTGCTTTAAACGAATATGATCAATACGCTACAGGACAAAAATGGTCTAAATGAAAAAAATGTTGTAAATTGGTAAATCAAAATTGTTATTTCTATTGTAGTGCAGGAAAGGACGCGGAGATATGGGCTGAAAAGTTCTGCAGGTATTTAAATTTTGTTAATTAATTTCATTCAATTTGTGTATTTAGTCTAATGAGTACATTGTCAAATATTGGATGGAATTGAATACTTTGTATAAAATAATATTTCCAAATTTAATGAAACAATATAAGAGACTTTGTGCACCTAACACATATAAACACATGAAAACATGTGATTGATGGCTTTAGTCGACACAAAGTTTACAAAATACAGATGAAATTGTTTACATTTTAATGTTTATGTCTATAAATGAAAAAAAAATTAAGATAAAATAATTTTTGTAAATAAAATTTTTAATGATAATTTTATAAGTAGAAAATTTTAATAATAATTTCTAACTTATACAGTTCAGCGTCAAAGGAAGTGAAATGCCTAGATTTTTCGTATGATTCGTTTAAAGCTTGTTTAGGATCAGAATCAGCGTTCGTTGACCAATTTGTGAAAGGACGGCTCGCTAAGATCGCTTATCAGTGCGGTGATTCCCGACGAGTTGCAATTGGTACAAACATTTTAGAGTGAATCGAAATGGCCATTAAAATTATTAATAAATATTTTGTTTATTTTTGCAGAGTATTTTAAGTTAATGTTGGAGAAAAATTGCAAATATGATCTACTTAACTGTGATGTAGAAAAAGTACTGGTCAATATAAATGAACCAACGGAAAAATGGCCAGTCAAAGAAATAGTTCTAACGATTTGCGAGTTAAGATCAATCACTTGTTACATTCGTATCGTGTTACGTACTTTGTGTGACGTCACTTTCGTTTTACTGCAATTTCATAAATTTGGAATTCGAATTTGAATTATAATAGTTTTTATTTTTTTTAATTTGAACACTAATTCTAATTTCAAATAACATTTATTAATATTTGTAAGCGGGCGGAGCTGTGCTCCCTGCGCCCCCTAGTGACTAATGCATGTATAGATCAGAATAAAGCCAACCTCAG
>JAQFZP010002853.1:0-12083 GCA_034695745.1 Geophilus truncorum | reverse complement strand
GAGCCAAGACTCCCGATTGGCTCAAATTCAAAGTGCCCTCCCTTTTCATTGGTCATTGACCGATGAGTGGAATACTCTGTTTTATTCAAATCAGATAATTACTCTGATGTTTCAAATGCATACGGCTTAATGCCATCTTTCAAAACGTCTTTGAGGAAAATTTTTGATGTTAATGTATATCCGTGATAAATAATTGGTTCGTTATCCGGACCGTCCCAAAGATCCACTAAAATAAAACAAAAAAAATTTAAAAATTGATACAATAAATTTTGTTTTTAGTAATTACTAATTGCTAGTTGCGAAACATTGTTACGTACATTCAACACAACGACATCCCATTTTAAGAGACCTTATGTAGCCTTCAACACTGCTTTCTCCTTTTAATTGATCAGCCATTAAATAACTAGTAAATACTGTGTAAGTTAACTCAGGTTTGATATTTGATAAATTTAAACTTACGTATTGTGCGATGAAGCGATGTAATAATAACTAAGAGGAAAGGTCATGTCTTGGTAAATTGTATAGTACGAGCGGTTAAAAATCTCCATCGGGGGAGACAAGAGCATTTTTCTGAACCCATCAGTGCTTAGGAAACCCTCTGCTCGTGTCTGATCCTCGAATTGGTCAATTATGTCAGAAACTTCTTCTATCGTGATTTGATCCATGTGTTGTTCTTTTTGAAGGAAATTTAAAAGCTGCGTTGGTGTCATCATTGGTGCACCTGCCGAGTATCTATAAGTCAAGCAAAAAATTATACATTTGTCATTGTTTTCAAATAAGGGCTGCTTGGTACGCTTTGTATTCTTAATTTTTTTTAGCAAATTTAGCAACACATATTTAACCCTTAAAGTACCAGCTAGTGGATAAACATCCACACAATTCTCTGGATAGATATAAAAAATAGAAAGAATTTTTTTAAAAATATGAAATTTTGCAAGTTTTACTCTTTTGTAATGATCTAATCATTTTTGTAATTTTTATGTCAATAAATTACTTAATTATGGAATTATTAGCAATTAATGATTGCTGCCCCTGAAAATTTAGCATTTGAGGGTAGAGTGGCTTCACCTACACGACTAATTAAAAGGGGTTTAAAAGAGGGACTCTTCTGTGTTACTAATGCATGACATTGTGGAAGTTTATCCACTACCTTGGGGTTTGTTTTACGTTGGATTTTTTCGTTGGTATTTTAAGGGTTAAAAGTTCTGAGTTCTAGTTAGGTAGTAGTTTGAGATCTAGACTATCCTGGTATATATATATATTTTTTTTTTGGTTGATTAAATTTTTTTTTTTTTATTGAGCAATACATTGTTTGCACACATTCTACATATTTGTTTTGAAATTGGCACACCCATGTAGGGTGTGCCAATCTGTCTCGATTGTGGGAGGTTGGCACGCAATGGCAGGGTAGATTGACGCAGACAAAATTTTTAAAACTTCTTGAACTATAAATATTTCTTTAGTAAGGTACTAATTTTATTTTACATGTAATCGATTTTGTTTTTTAATTGATTATTTTTAAACTCGCATATGTGCTGATGAGAATATTGTACATACTGTAATCTGCATATAAACAACTGAATCATTTATTTTTATTAAGCTTTTAAAAAGTAGTTCTCTAAACATATGAAAAAAATTTTCCATTATATTTAATTTTGGTTTTATTTCTTCTAATATTTTAGAAATTTGATATAAAACATGTTGTCGATACCAATCTCAAAAATCTCGAAAAAAGTGTGCCAATCACCCTGAAGTACTAAATTGACCTTTAAATGCAAAAACAAAGTAAAGGATTTATTTATAAATCACAGTTACTGTAAGTAACTCAATTAAATAATTTTAATCACAAAATAACATTAACTTATTTTGCATATGTAGCATGCAAATTCAAGTTACAGTATCCTGAGAGCTCCAAAAATACAAAATTGCATTATTTTCACAATTTTCTCGACAAAAATTATTGAAACTACCTCGTATAATAGACAACAGCATACAGTTAAATCACATCTACTATTGAAGCAACAGCAAAATCTAACTAAATTTTCTATTTTTAATTTCAAATTGCTACTTGCCCATATGCCAATCAGCCCCAAAATTTAGTACCATACTGTGAGAAAAAACTTTAGTAAAAATTAAAGTGTAAAAATGTTGGATTTTTTATTCTCGAATTGCCCGATGTCTGAAATTTTTGCGAGAGTTCGAAAAATTTAATTGAATCAATACCGTGAAAGACATAAAGGAAAATATCACATTGTTAAGCTTAGGTCAGTGCAGGTAACCAGGTTAGAATGTCTGGAATTTATATTGCATATTGATTATATCCTCTAGTCAACTCTATTGTAGAATGTAGAGTAATGCATTCAGTTTGTGAAGTGTGGAAGTTAGGCACAAACAAAAATAATTGTAAAGAGAGTTTCATTTACCTGTTGAATAACTCTTCCAACATTGGTCTTTTTCTGAGCAAGTGATGAAACGTGACTAATTCATCTTCGTCCAACACATCTTCGCCGTTTCGCTTGTTCTTTACAGTATTGGCTTCCTGTGTATTATTTCATTGAAATAAATTTGCATAAAAGGTGTGTAGTTAAACTTACATTGAAAAGGCGTCTGGCGTGAAACACGTCCATTTCTATATTGAGTTGATTGAGCAGGATTAAGCATTCATCAAAATTCAATGCGCCAGATTTGTCGAGATCTGCTTTTCTAAAATGATCTTTTAGCCATGTATGAAAAAAGTTAAGAATAATGCAATTACAGGAACACATATCGCTTTGGAGAAACGGATATCTTCACTTTTAAGAAATTAGTATTTTTGTTATATTTGTTACTGTTACTTTTTCACTGTACCCTATAGCAAGTTTTCGGGTAAACACAAATCGTTATAATTTAGATAGTTATGCTTTTATGTTCTTTTAATTAGTTTGAGAAATAAAAATATTGCGATTCGTATAAAAGTTTGTTGTATTTTACAATTGTGTCTAGACTTTTGTATTGTGTAACTTTTTTTTTTTTTTTTTTTTTTTTTTTTTTTTTTTTTTTTTTTTTTTTTTTTTTTTTAGTTATTTGAGCCATTTCGATTATTATTTCTATGCACCTTTGCATTGAATTTTCCATCACAGTGTAATTTTTCTCTAATATGTATTAGCATTTTTTTGCATAATTTCCAAGAAGGCAATGTCAACGGTAGCAATGATTGATATTATTAAACAAGTAAAATCGATACGATATTGATAATACAGGGAAAAAGTGCAACTGCGATCTTGTTACAGTCAGTTCTAGTAATGATATCGCCTCCATCCATGCACAGCACTAAATTTACCCCTTCAATGACTGAGACCGACAGTGTGTAAAAAAAAAAAAAGAAGAAATTTCTCCCGTTCTAGTGAAAGTAGGTCATTTCACAAAGTAATTTCTGTTATAACAGGCAGCCTAACCAGAACCTCTCACATGATTTTAAGGGGCACAAAATGGCAGAACTACAGTATAACATTGCTGTAAATTTTTTTATATTAAATTTTACCAGAACATGTTTAATAAAACATTTCCCATTGACATTTGTATTTTTTTCACACCTCAATCATTGGTAAAATTGCTTTTCCATCTAGTGTTGAAATTTGAAATTTAATTGAAAAATGGGAATTTGAAATAAAACATCAGATTTTCAAGGATATTGTTGTAGAAGTTGATCTCTCCTTGCATTTCTTTGAACTGCAATCCAATGGCACAATCCCCGAACCCAGATGTTACAGATGGCTTCATTCGAACACGCTAAATCCAGAGATCTACGATCCTGGCCGTAAATGATAGAGAAACAACATTCTTCTCTGGCGAGTGGTTCTCTGTTTGGTCTCTTCTGCCGCGACTTTTCTATCTTCCTCGATATTTTCTTAAACGTTTCCGTTCTCCATCCTTTCCGCACGTCATGAATGTCGCGAATATTGATCACTTCCATAGTTTCAATGCATGGGAATTTTCTAGATCCTTCATACGTTACGTGTTGATTTTCGGGTTCGTATAAGTATCTTCTTGGATACCAACTATTGACTCCTTTAACTTTCCATAAATTGGTGCCAGCTTGAAGGGCGAGTTTGGCCTCTTCAACGAGCTTGATGTCCATTGCTGAAAATAGTTTATTAAATTTGTAAAAAATATAAAATAAATATACTACAAAAAAAATTAAGTGGTAAATGGTGCTATAGTTAAATTTATATGTATATTTTACTATTATACTAAAAGGAACATGCACTGAAAACATTATCAAATTTTTGATTTATAAACTTGTTGCTAAACTTGTAGCTTTATAAGAATTATAAAATAAATATAAATCTATTGCAAAAGTAATAAATTTATAACACATTTTTTTAAACTTTATAACATAAAAAAGTTGCAGATTTATCAACACGTTTACATCATTTTTGCAGTAGTTTTATATTTAAACATTTATTTTATGTTTAAATAAATTAGAAATTAGAAATAGACCTATTACTCATATTTAATGTAAAGTGGTACCTTTATTGCATGATATCAAGTTTAGCAAGTGATATAATTTTAAGTTTGTTGCAATAACCTTGCTTATAACACATTTATTTAGCTTTAACATTTAATAAATCTAATAAATTTTTCCAGTAATTAGAAAGATGGTGCACAAAAATAAATTTTCAAGGTGTAATAGAATAGCTAACACCATTCAGTTAACTCTTTAAGGACTGTATTAAGATTAATAACATCTGTAAATCGTACATTGTTTTTCTTGATAGTTTGTATATATCTTTCTGTGTACTAGGCACAATTGTGATTTCAGTTAAATACAGTATAATATATTGTAGAAATCCATGTGTAGTAAGAAAATTAACATTAAAACTGGAATAAAAAATATGTTAAAATATTCCTAAAGGTGTAGTAAAATTCTGTTCTCAAAATCTTAAGGTCATTGAATCAATCATTGAGTTATTCTGTCAACACCAATAGGTGTTACAGGTAAAATGTGTTTGCAATACACTCAAATCAACACCTTTAAGGAATGAACTTTAATCTAAAAAGATGTATAAGACCAAGATAATAACACTTCTAAAAGAATAAAAATTTACTACATATATTTTTTAAAAATTGATATGTAGGTGACAACAAATTGGTTCAAATGTTCAGCTTCAATGTTTACTACGTGTTGAAAAGCTTCCAAATTACATTTCGAGTAAAATTGAAACTGAGAAGTAATCTTTCTGCACAATCTAATGTTGCATTATTTTTATCACTGATACGTGAAGAAACGGCATTACTCGGCGTTATTTTACGATAATAAAAATAACTTTAAATCCTTCATTTTACTCGAATAATTTTTTCTTATTTTATAACTGCACATCACACAAGCTGCTCTCATTTACAGTAATATTTCATGTAATTTAGTTATCTGACATTAAAAACTTGGCACTCTTTCAAAACCTTGACAATAAAGTCCAGTTGAGAGAAGCTTTTTGTTTATTCCCTTAAAATTATAACTCACCAATCTGTACGCAGGTACTAAAAATTTTCAAACGTGTTTTTAGTTTACTTTTTCTACTCATTCTTTTCCAAATAGAGGAAATAGCAGAGGAATCAACTGTTTCATGTTGCTCAAACGAAGCCATTTTGTAACTCACACGAAAGATTACTATTTATTATGATACTATCAAGTCGTATCTAGAGAAATTCAAGCAATCTTATCAACAAATACGTGATTTTTTGATATTTTTAATAGCTATAAGTAAATACAGTTTTTTGATGTGTAAACTTTAAACTTTAATTTATGGTACGTAATGTAATTTTAATAAAATGCCCTCTTTTCACAAGTTTGTCCACGTAGACCTAAACAAATGCATAAAAAATATTTTGCGAGGTAAAAGTTTATTTTGATTAAAAAAAAATTTGTGAAATAATCATCCAAAACATATGAACATAGTTACAAACTTACAAAAATCGAATTATTTGTTGAAAAAATTGTTTGGTGCAACTATTGATTTTTAAATGTCAATTTTAAACAATACTTTTAGTGCTCAAAATCATTTTATTTATTATCCAATACATAAAAATGGCAAAAAAAACAACAACTATTATTGCACTAATTTTAGATATTAATAAAACAATTTTTTTATGTATATTGTCAGTTTTTGTCTCATGTAATGTGTTTTTCTCTGTATATTTACGCATACAAAACTCAATTTTTACTGCATAAAAATCCAGACTCACATTTCACCATTTCACAAGTTTGTCCATGAGTTTATCAACTAAACCTCAACCTTACCCAATATCCTGCATTTGTAAGTTTATTACATTAAAAACTGACACCTTATAAAAATTTAAATTTATATTTTTCAAAATGAAAAATTTCATTCCCAAAAAAAAAAAAAAAATTCTATCATTTTGAATGCAATGTACCAACAAATTGTGCAATTAATGAAAAAATAATCTTAGATGTTATCAACCTAACTTATAACACATCAATTAAAACCATCACTTAACACGATGCAAACAATAAAAATAAGTTAAAAGAGGATAAGGAAATCAATGCGGCTAATTACAATTACTGCAGGAAAGCATATTTTTCAACACCCTATGGCCAGCTGTGATTGCACAATATGTAATTGTAACTTACTCGAATGGTCATGAAAAAGTGGCATGTTGGGTTGGAAACTTTCGACCCATTTTGACACAGCCTTTTTCTTCCCTAGTTTCAATTTCTTTGGCATTTTTATGCCGTTAACATTAGGTATGGAAATATTTCTTGGAAGACACAAAGATGGCGTGCGGTTCGTAGCGAGAATCGGATCGAAATGATCGCGTTGCTATGGATAGAAAATCCTTAGCAACCACTCTTTACGGCCACTCAATATAAAGAGATCGTTGCACTAATAAGGGTGTTTACTAATGGTTGTAAAAAGCAGCTGGGAGTTGAGTATGATTTGGGGTTAATTTTGTAAAAAATTAGTATTTTTTTTCTTTGTTTTTTTTTTTATATGCTAAAAATAAAAAAACAAAAATAAATTATTAAAAAAAGATAATTAAAAGCAGAGGTTGAAATTTTAAACCATTTTAGTTCAAAAAGAAATTTAAAATTTAAAATTAAAAGAAAATTATTTAATATTTTTATTTGAAGGGCGACAGGATAATGGAATAAGAGAGATTAAGAGAGGAGACATTTAGAAAAAAAAATCATGTTTTGTGATTTATGATTTGTAAATCAACAAAAATCAAGCAAAAATATTGGAATCAACTAAAATCAGATGAAATCAAGCATAAATCGTTTGAAATAAATGTAATGATTGAAATCATACAGTAAATCACTAAAATCATGTGAAATCAAGCTAAAATCATGTAAAATTATTCTAAAATCAAATAAAATTATTCTAAAATCAAATAAAATTATTAAAAATCATGTAAAATCAACTTGAAATTGTGTAAATTCATTCTGAAATCCCCTGAAATCATTTAAATCACCAAAAATCAAACTAAAATCATGTAAAATCATTCTAAAATCAAATAAAATTATTAAAAATCATGTAAAATCAACTTAAAATTGTGTAAAATCATTCTGAAATCACCTTAAATCATTTAAATCATTCAAAATCATACAATATATAACAAATGATTTCTGATTTATATTTTATAAATCCGTACAAAATTTCCACTTGTTGTTGGACCCCCTCTATGGAGGGGGGGATAACAAGCCTAACCCTAAACATCGGCCTTTTTATTACACCACCTCGTCGTTTTCACACAAAACTCGAAAACTTCCATTTTCCCGTTTTCCGCATCGTTACCAACTATTTCAAATGTTGTATCCTTACCCCATTCAACTCCAGCATGGTATTCACGTGTCATTGTTTCCTTGGCAACAGACCACAAAGTATGAAATTTGATAACGTGGCAATGAACAGCAGCGCCACTGCAGCCGAAGTGATAACACAGTGAAGTCAGACAAATTCAAGGCCACTGCATTCATTGCTGAGTTACGACTTCAGAATAACTAGCAATGTAAATATGTAACTCAAGTCAACACAAAAAAAACATTTTTGTTTGCCTTGAACCATTTCGAATTGCTTTTTTAGAAAATGATATTATGAATATTAAGGCCTGGAAAATTTGGTTTAAAAAAAAATCACATTTGGAAAAGCAAATGGATAGGATTAGAGCATGTTTTGCACATTCTTAGTAGGTACCAAAATTGAAAAAAAAAAAAAATGTGCAATGTATGATGTAATATTTGGATTTACTTAATTCTTAAATTCTTAAAATAATCATATATTTTTTCAAAAAATACCATAAATGGGATGAAGTGATATGGATGGGTAATTTGATAAAAAATAGCATTAATTAATTTTTTTTAAACTAAATGAGTGCCCTAGTTTATTCATTATTCATAACGTCTTTAGGCTCATTAACAAATTTAAAGATAAAATAGCTCTGTCGACTGGCTTTAAAGTTTTTAATAATGGATGTCATTTCCAGGTCATCAAAACAGAGAGTAAAAAAATCAGGAAAAAAATTTGTAAGCAAACTTCATGGTAAGAAATTAATGGTTCAATTAAATTTTAAGATTCATGACTTTTTTTGGGTGTTCTGTAAACTTGCGACATCAATATCTGATTAACAGTTTATTTTTTTATTTTTGTATATTTTTAATAATTAATTAAAAAAGCCAAAATTGCTAATTGGAGGGTGACTTGATACACCACAAACAATGGTCTATTCTCATTACCGTACTAATTACTGTAGAATAAAAAATAAAAACTTTTAATTTTGTTATTATTTTGGATTAATATGCGATAGTTACACATAAGTGTAAAAAAAAAAAATTGTTTAATCTTGTGATTGTTCAAAATTTTTACATACAGATTATTCAAAAATATGTATTTGTGATAAAAAGTAACAATCTCTGTTATTTCAAAGTAATACGGTACCTTATTTTATTAAAAAAAAATTATCATTAATAATGCTAATACTCTTTATGATTATGAAACAAATTGTTTTTGGTTTGAAATTAACTTTCTATTAACTTCGTTTGCATTAGCAGAACCTTTTTTTCATACTGTATTACTTTCATTCCACTTATGACTCGATAGTGTATAATCGCACTTTTTTTGTTATAAAATTACAAAATATTTTGGGATATAATACAAATAAATTTGGAGTTTAAAGTCAAAAGTCAAAAGCAAGTGTTCTTTCTCGCTTTCTCTCATGCAAGTAGCGTAATTTCTCGCACTTGTAAGAACATTCTTACTCATTTACATAAAGTTCAATTTTTTGAACTTTATGTAAATGAGTAAGAATTTTATTTAAAGTCAGCCAATCACAAACGAGATGGTGTTGATGTTTTGGGTATAACGTCATTTTAGAAGGTAAGAATGTCTTGCTCATTCTCAAAAGTGTTGAGCACAACAATGCTTTGCACTTTTTATTTTTGCTTTTTGCTTAGTATGAATCAGCTTTAACTGATCTAATTGTAAAAATTATGTGTAACAGAAGAAAAAATAAGTTTGAAGCTAAGCCATGGTGAATGTAACTTTTGAATATACCTTATAACCCTCAAAATATATACCGTATGATTTACGTTCAACGAAATTCGTGTATAATATTCAGTAGGAAAATAGTCAAAAATCTTTATAAAAACAATGAATTCATCATTTTACCGCCTAAGCAACAACAATATCTTTAAAAATTCTTAAATTAAAAAAAAAAAGAAATTATTTTGTGCTTTTAAGAAAATATTTTATGGTTTTTAGCAACTCAAACAGCCTTGAATTGCGCACCCTGGTATTAGATTTACGACACCGTGTTAAAAGATGCTAATTGAAGGGATGTCATTCATAAATGAAGGAAATATGTGGCGCCACATTAAACTAATATCTGATATTCAGTTGTGACTCATTAGAATTATTTAGTACCATATGATATAAATTTGTTTTAAATTTAGTTTTAGTACTTAGTATAGTATTAAAAAAAATCAATTCACTAGTTTTTTCTCTTTATCCTATGGTACTTACCTTTGATTTCATTTTCTGTTTTTTCTCTTATAACAGTCCAAATATCCAAAATCCGAACTCGAACCTTAATTGGAGGCTCCATTGTAATGTCGATGTGGCCCTTGAGTTTTCACAAAGGCATCTGTTCGTCTATTAAAATCTGCTTAGTTTTTATTGCAGTTAATTGGAAAATAGCCGTCCTCCTTACATAACGAATACCAATCAAATTATATGTTTGATTTATGTCGCATTCTAATATATTAAAAAAAAAAATAAATATTTTTTATATAGTATTATAGTCAACAATGTTCTTATAAATTAGAAAATTATATAAAAATTGCTTTGAATAAATATGATTGGTCCATGCTGGTCGTAGGGATTAAGTTGAATGTTTGTTTGAAGTTCAGATATTGTTGCAAGTTTTTTTGTTTTTGGTTCTTTGACGCAGAAAAATGATGAGCATTAACTGTAATAAAAAAGACGTGATGAATGAAAGTTCAGAACTCAGTCAAGGTTATGGATTCACAAAACATTATTTTCAAGATAGATGCATTTCAAAATATTGAATTAAAAACATTTTTTTTTTAAAGTTAGTGAGAAATTTTACTGCAAGTTTGATATAGCATTTCCGGTCAAAGTTAAATATCATTAAAATAAGCTTATATGCAATAAGGAATAACCGGAAGTGTCACTTTATCTGCTCTTTGCTCAGTGATGAATGGAATCCTGTTTAAAAAATTCTACCATTAGAGTGATGTGAATACAACTTAACTTATATGAACTTAAATTTGCATTTGTGTCTCACATAATCATTACACAAAAATTAATAATTATTGCATGAAATTATAAATGTAGAATATATAACGGAAAAACAAGTTCTACGTTTTCTTTTTATGAAAAATGTGGAAATCTATGTTTATCCCAGAAACAAACAGAAGCACAAATTTAGTAAAAACAACAAAAAAATACAAAATATTAGAAACTTAAATTAACAATACAAAATATACCACAGAATTGAGCATATTGTGACTAGAATATATTAATCAAAGTAACTTTTTAAACAAAATGTACTATGAAATGTTTGCAAAGCTTAAGTGGCGCTGGTTAATCAAAAATATCTCACGTTATTCATATCTCAGCTAATAATTCCAGTTCCATCTTAATGCACTGTTTAAAAAAATGCCGTGAGTTGAATTTTCTTTTAGAATTGATTTTCCATCTTCGATAACTGATTCTTCGTTAGACCTAACAATTTTCTTTTTTTTCTTGGATGAATTGATGTTCTCAATCATTGGCAACAGATGATTCACGTCTTCAAAAAAGAAAAAAATTTACATGTCAGTTTTGTTTATAATTTCATAAAATAAAAATTATATAATTAGTATTTGTAATACCTCGTTTCGAGTTTTGACTTTTGATGTTTTGCTCGGTATCGAAGGGTTAAAATAAACTCTGCTTGTTTCTCTGCAGCCCATCTCTTTTTTACGACGTGTTTAGTATCATGAAAATGATATTACCAGTAATTTCATTCTAAAAAATAATCAATGATTTATAAATACGAGTTATTTAATTAAGAAAAAATTAAACATGTCGTGTATTTACTTCAGACGACTTATTTTCCACATTTTCTTCAAATTCATTATCAGATGACTTCTAAAATGAATAAAATAAAAAATAAAATATTAGTAAAATTACTATAGCAATTTATCAGAGTTATTTTTAATAATTTAACTACATTTTTAGAAAAATTACCTTTATTGTAGTTTAATCAGATCATAGTAAGGCTTAATGGATCCACGCTGCTTTAACAAGTGTGCAATTTCACTCTTCTTAAATACATTCAACTGAACCATTTTATGCCTATGCTACAAATAATAATGATCAGCAAATTAATAAAAAGTTCAAACGTTCCTGGTATTTAGTTAATTACCTCTAATTCGTAGTAAAACACATCGAAAATAAACACGAACAACTCTAGTCTGTGTTGATGACCGACTTTACCACCCCAGCGCCCTCAGTGGTGAACAGGGTGAACTGAATTGAGTGTCAATAAAAACGTTGCGCGCATTAGAGAGTAGTGACATCTTT
>JAQFZP010002852.1:0-12087 GCA_034695745.1 Geophilus truncorum | reverse complement strand
TTTGTTTGTTTGTTTGTTTGTTTAAAAAAGTTTGTTTTGTTTTGTTTCTTTTCCTATTTAAAAAAATTAGTATTTTTTTTTTTACTTTAAATACTGTACCAGAATTTCTGATGTTACTGCAAAAAAAAAAAAAAAAAAAAAAAAGTTATATTTTCTCTTTAAAAAATTATTTTTTATTTATTAAAAAAATTTTGCTTTACTCTTTATTTAATTTGCTAACAATTTTGTCATTTAAAAAAAAAAGGGGTTTTTTTACAGAAGAAACTTTTTCTTTCATTAAACTTTTTTTTATTCAAAAGTCACTTTGTTTTAATCTGACTTGTCAGACCACCAATCGAAAATGAAAACTTTTTTTCATTGACCTTTGCATCACCACTTTAAAATTAACTCAGATTTTTCTAGAAGGTCAAAAGATGGTCTTTTTTAAAAAAATGTTTATTTAAAAAAACATAGTCGATATGATTGATAAGTTATTTTTCTTACATAAGGATGCACCAGAAGCTATCTGTTACTGCAAACAAAACGAGGTTGTTTGCGGATCAAACGGAAAAACCTACATCAACGTTTGCCAATTAATGGAAGATGCTTATCGCAAAAGAGACGGACTCAAAGTGAAAACTCGTGGCCCCTGCAGAGCTGGTAAACACTCATAAGAGTTACTAAACGTATATTTATGACAAACTTAATTGAAAAACAAGTAATTTTAATTTTCGTAATTAAATATGTTGATGATTACATGATTAGTAACAAGAAATATACCTAAGTACGGTATATATTACAGTATCGGTATTGAATAAGACGAAAAATGTAATATTAATCATTTAAATCGAGGAAAGTTCAGTAAATTTGAATGTTATCAACATAACTTGGAAATATTATGATTTTATAGAGAATGATGGATATAAAGTGTAGGTTTACAATTACTTACACAATTTTTGTAGTGGTTTTATCATGATGAATTTTAGTTGTCGTATAGTGGTTATTAGTGTGTCTCACAGTACTTTTTAATGAGTTTACAAGAAATTTTTAAACTTTTACAGCAATTACGGTATTAGATTTGTTAAGATTTTTTTAAATTAAAAATTATTAATTTTTAGTGATTATTAAAAGTTTTTGTAATTTTTGTGGTTTTACAGTTATTTTCAGGATTTTACAATGATTTATGGAATGGCTTTACCGTAATTTTTATAGATTTTTCAGTTTTTAAAAAGGTTTTTCGTAGATTTTACTAGTATTTGTACTGTAGATATTTCAAATATCAAATATATTTTCTAAAAAGTTATAGTGTACCATAACTTTTTAGAAAAGTTTTTATAATTTTTTAAAATACCGGTACGGTACTTTATAAATTTTCATACATTTACAGGTTATTTTATTTTCTTTCTTTTAAATTTAATGTTTTTATACATATTTTACATTTTAAAGAGATTTTTACAGATATTTATAGATTTTAGAAATGTTTTGTTACTGGTTCAAAAATTACCTTAAAAGTGCAAATTGCTTTAAATCTCTGTAAATGTTTAAAATGTATACGGTATAAATCGTATTGCTTTTAGCACATTTTTAATTATGACGATCGAATCTAGTTTTTAAAATACCAATGTTCAATGTCACTACGGTACATACCATACCGGTACATACCATACCGGTACTTAAAGCGCCAAAAATCAAAATTTAGTTTAAACATTGGCCACTTTAAGCTGTGAAGTCGCCACTTGCCCACTATGTAGACTCGTTTTCCACAAGTGTCACACTTGTATCTTAAATCATCTCATTTACTCTTAATTACGGTAAATTTTGCAAGAAAAATTACATAAATTATTGTACAATTTCCATCTACGGTACCGGTATGGTACCATATTTAAGCTACTGTATATTAGCAAATATTTACTGCACGTCTTTGCAAACGTGATTAGCATTTGCTTTTAAACACTAGTTCAAGGTTTATCCATAGTCCAGCTCCAGCTGTCCAGTCCATAAGTTGAAAGATCTTTTCTTTTCATTGTACGGTATTATTTTTATTATTTTTAGCGCCTTGGATAGTAACAGGACCAGATGACATAAGCCAAGAGGTAGGATCAAATGCAGCTTTAACTTGCGAAGCTATGGGATTCCCGATACCGTCAATCGAATGGCACATCACTGGAACTGATGGAGTGACCAAAGCATTGCCCAGTGACGACCAGCATGTGGCTGTGCAAGCAAGAGGAGGTCCAGAGCAGTTTGAAATTACTGGATGGCTACAATTGTTGGATATAAACGCACATGATGACGGCACTTATTTCTGCGTTGCCAAGAACTCAGAAGGACAAGTTCGTGCTTCGGCGCGAGTCGTCGTCCACGGTCAGTATCAGTATTCAGTATTTAGTAACTAAGGTACCTAGTCAATACAAATGTCTATGTCTTGTGACTCTTGTCTTGTTACTGTTAGTAAACTTTAATAGTAAGGTACCGTCCAGTAGCCATGGCAACAAGATAGCCATTGACTATTTTGCTGACAATTTTTACTAGACGTCGTTTAGTTGAATTCGACATTTTGCACTATGGCGGGAATCTCTTCAAGTAGAGTTAGTAGCGTCATGATCGATAGAAAGGGATAGACAGACTACCATACCAGTACAGGTACTGACTATTTATTAATTACGGTACCGTACGGTAGATACCGTACTGTACTGCACTGCGTTGTGTAATTGTGTGCACAATGCAGTGCACTTGTAACATTGCAGAAATAAGTTATTTGTAAAATTACTGGGGGAAACACTTCATGTAAAAAAATTATTTTGATATTTTTTTTAATTTGTATCTTTCTTATCTTTTCTAGTTGATGACAATCAAGTCTAAGAAAATGATCTGCAATTGATAATTCCCTATGGACAAATACAAATAGCAATATTACACTAAAAGCTTTTATAATAATTATTATTATTATTCTATAAAACATTATTTTAAGATAAGTAATGTAATAATGTATTTTATAAACTTATTATCTCGTTCTCTTATTTTATTATTTAAGAAAATTGAAAAGATGTTTTCATGTTTTGTAAATCGAAATGAAATGATCCTGTAAATAGATACAGGATGGTAAATACATTAAATGTGAGAGATTTATTTGCTGTTAAACAAAATAAAAATTTAAAGTTGAAAAAAAAAATGACTAAAACTCTGAGGTCAATGATCTACTTATGTTACGAGCTAATCATATAAAGCTTTGTCAGAATGCCATCAGATGGTGCTGCAAATTTGATTGTTCCTAAGAAATGTACTGGTTTTATTTTTAATATTCATTAATAAGCTTTATTTTTAATAAAGAGATTAGTTTCTAAAAAGTTTTAATTTAAAAAAAAAATAAAAAGTCAGTTAAGTGAACTTGAGATCCCGGAACTAGTTCTAGTTCCGATCGTGGGCGGGGTGTAAAGATGGCGGATGCAGCGGTAAAGATGCTGTCTGCTCTTGTCTTGCCCGGTTTATTCCTACTGGGAATTTACGATTACGTTACGAATTTTGAGAGGAATAACTGCGAAATGACTTATATGTTTGAAATACCAGAATATTTAGTGAGTATAATAGCATAATTTGAGAAAAATAACATTTTATTGTAAATTTCTTGCCTTGCAGCCCATCAGATTGGAAGCCGACATACAAAAAAAATATCCACATTATAAATTATACATCTATGGTGAAGGGTGAGTAAATAATCGCTAGTGTGTG
Organism: Geophilus truncorum; assembly: GCA_034695745.1. NCBI lineage: Eukaryota > Metazoa > Arthropoda > Chilopoda > Geophilomorpha > Geophilidae > Geophilus > Geophilus truncorum. The sequence continues at coordinate 8,379 of JAQFZP010002852.1, read as the reverse complement.
AAAACTTTCATTGCAATTTATTTTTTTTTTCAATTTTTAGACGGTACGCGGAAAGTTTGAGGTAAAATTATGAGATTTTTTTTAATTTTAATATGAAGAAATGAGTTTGTGATATATATGTATTTATATTTTGTCACTTAGGAATAGAAATTACAACGGGATTCCAGTTTTGTTTATTCCCGGGAATGCAGGGAGTTATAAACAAGTGCGATCGTTAGGGTCAGTTGCGCTTAGGATGTCCATGTCGGCGGATAACTCGTTTCATTTTAATTATTTTTCAGTGGATTTGAATGAAGTTTGTGTTAATATTTTCTCTAATAAATTTATTACGGTAGTTTCATGTTTAAATTTGTTTTAGGAGTATTCGGCGTTGTTCGGCTCCACGTTACAAGCACAGACAGGTGAATGCGGGTAATTTATACTCGGAAGTTATTTCAATATTTTGTCACTTTTAATTCCAGAATTCGTTCACCAATCGATAAAACAAATCTTAAAACTCTACAAATCATCCAAAAACTCAACCCCTTGCTCGGTTATTCTCGTCGGACACTCTATGGTGAATAAGTAAATATGATACTAAAAATATACCGTATATGCGGTACCGTAATTGAATTGAAAAAAATCAATAAATATTTAATATTTTTCTTTCTTTCAGGGCGGTGTAATCGCACGTGCACTTTTCACTTTACCAGATTTTGACGCCACGAGCGTCAATGTTATTTTCACTCAAGCATCGCCACATCAACCAATTGCATTTTTCGATCACTATTTAAAAACATTCTACGAAAAAGTCAATAAATTTTGGCTGGAAAATCGGGAATCGGTGTTGAAACATGTGAATTTTATTTCTCTCGGTGGTGGACATCGTGACGTCATGGTTAGAGGCGCTTTAACGTCATTAGTGGCTAGTAAATCGTTTGTTAACGACTTGCAATGTTTGGTAAATTGTAAAATTCTGCTTTCTGTTTTTAAAATTAATTCTTTGATTTTTTTGTTTTTTAGACGAGTGTGATACCGAATGTTTGGTTATCGACTGATCATAATGGAATTGTGTGGTGTAAACAGTTGGTGATGACTATTAAACGAGCCATGTTTGATTTAATCGATTATGAGACTAAACAGGTAAAAATAAATTTCAAAATTGTGAATATCTGTGTTTTTAAAACGAGAAATAGATTTTGATTTTTCTTAACAATGCATTTGATAATTTTTTAATGTAAAAACCAATTTTTACAGTTTTTCTTATCTTGAAAATTCATTTCACGTAAAATTACTAAATTGTGAAGGTTTATTAAATATTATCAACATTTTTTCATTATAAACTCATTTTGTCGTTTTATTGACAGTTGAACGTCGATCCACTGAAACGAGCTTCCATATTGCATTACCACTTTGTGCGAAAATCAATGAAATTATCGTATGACGCTTTAACTCGCTTTAACTCGACTTCGTTAATCAATTCCAAAGGCGTGTGGAATGAAAAGAGAAAAGCAGCTTGGTCTTACACACAATCAAAAGTAATTTTAAAATTAATTTTTTTATTTTAATATTTTAAAAATAAGAAATTTTTTTTTCTTTTTAGGTGACATCTTTGAACTACTTTGCAATTCCCATTCGCCGTGATGGAAATCTCATAATTATCGGTCGTCATGTTGATTTTCACGACTGGGTCATGTTTTGTAAAGCAAACATGGAAATAAACGGGACGAATTTCTGGTATAAAACATCAGTAAATTTCAAATTCTTAAATTACCGTAATTTATATATTTTTTTCCCCCCAATTTTTTATAGTGAAAAAGGATCAGTTGTATCCAACGTCAAGCTTTTACCATCTGCCGACCGTGCGACGAAATCGGTTCACATTCGTTTATTAGATTGGCGTCAGTACACACACTTAGTAGTGCAAGTTCAACCGACTTTAAAGAAAGTAGAAATTTTTTCGGATATTTACGACCAAGAAGACCGTCATTTGAACTTTGAAGTTCCTTATTTACCGTTTAATTTGATGCTTGCGTCACTACAAGTGAAAAAAACTGCATCAAATGCATTGTTTTATAACATTACCTTACATGGATTCGACACATTGTGGCAGGCTTTTGGTGTAAAAATTACACCATTGTGCAAAAAGTGCAAAAACGGTAAAAATCATAGAAAAATAAACTACTGTAAAAATAAACTAATTTAATTTTTATTTGTCATAGATTATACATCATTAATGCGATTTTACGTGCCATGGAGCAGTGAAGACATTTATTCACAAATCAACTGCTCCACCGGCGGTTTTAGCGTCGTCAAACTTCAAACAGCAAAACCCTCGACATCGACCTCGACCTCAACGCCTCATTCCGAATCCGATCCGCAACTTCATTTTTACTTGGACCCGCATTGTCAGTTTCGCATCACAATATCTGCAGCGTTTACGGACATTTTGGGACAGATTGTACGGCATTACGCACCGGAAATATTTGTTTTGTCAGTCGCAATATTGATGGAAGTACTCGCAGCACAGTTATCAGTTTATTTACAAAACGGTAAAAGTTTTATTAACAAGTTTAAAATAAAAGTAAATTTATTTATTTATTTATTTATTTATTTATTTTTTTAGGAAAATGTCCGTCTTTATTCGACTCATTATCACCATATAGGATGTGTTTTACGATAGTCATTCCTACTTACATAATTTTCTACATCCAGAAGTAATATAATATATATGAATTTAAATATTTAAAATTTATATTTTTTTTTTCTTAAAGGTTTAACGAAGAAATGCATTTTATCAACTTTATATCTGACTTTCCAGACATGTCGCTTGACTTTTCTAAGATTTCAAAAATTCCATTTTCTGGAACACTTCTCATTCAGTTTTTTTGCGCATTGGTTTTAATTCAGTTACTAACTCGACTTCTTTTTATTCCCGTCTTCATAGTGTCGTATTTATCTTCATACATATTTTACACGTAAAAAATATAATAAATAATTTATTTATTTATTTATTCATTTATTTTTTATTTTTTTAAATTTAGATATTTTAAAATGGAACCTGGAAAATTAAGAACTCGATCGAATTTTCCAATATCTGCCGTTGTCATTAGTGCAGTGTTGATATCTTTCGCCAAAGTGTCTTGCGGAAGTCTGATGCTTCTAATCGTATTCACGGCATACATTTTTAAGGTTAATTTTGGATTAAGCAATAGTTTTTGCAATAATTGTCAAATAAACTGAATTCTATAATAAAAATTTTTAAAAATTTATTTTTTAGGCAGGTCAACTCAAAGGCCAACTGAACACAGCGTTCAAAAGAGGTCGTGAAATCACCTATATATCCCTCGCGGCCCATGCGCACTTCACACTACTGACCCTTTGGTTTTTAGCATGGCTGACCACGATTCCATGTTTGATGGTGTGGGCGAAAAACTTGAAATTCGATTACCAAATGGAGTTGGATCATTCATTTCCTGTTGCAGCAGTATTAATGGCTTCAGTGGTATTCTGCTGGTCAGAAGAATCATCGACGAATTCAAAGTGAGTGCTGATTAAAAAAAAAAAAAAAAGAAATGATTTACAAGTAGTAGATTAAATTAAATTTAATTAATTTTTTTTTTTGTTTGTTATGTTTTAGGTGGATGGTTATAGGTGTGATTTGGCTTCTTCGAATTTTATCCATTTCTGTAGTCTTTTTCGTGATAGACACTTTTTTCTTATTACCACTTTTTATTAGCGTTGCTTTTATGCTCGTTGATGTGTTGTACACTTTCAGGATACAGAATAAGAAGAAAGTTGAATAGTAGAATTGTAGTTAAAACTTTAGTTCAGTATTTCATTTTTATATATAAAAAAAACAAAAAACATACTATACCATACTATACCATACTATTTATTGATAATCTTATTTATTGTTAATTAACAAAATTAGTATTTTTACTTGATTTGCTTGCCATTTATTTTCCATTTATTTAAGTCTTTATTTGCTTGCTAACCAAATTGGTTAAATCAAATTCTAACAAGAGACTCACACTAACATGCCATCAGGAGTGATAATGCACAACTGTTATTTGTGATTAAAATAATTTTAAATTCTGCACTGCAGTAGCTATTAGGGAATTCCAGTATAAAATACAACTCGTCGCGAGTTCTGGAGTGATCATTCATAACAGTCTCCTTTTTTTCTTCCTTCTTTCCTTCTTCCATTTTCAAACCATAGGTAAAAATATACATGTCACACAACTTGAATAAGAAATTTATTTTCTTCTTTAGATCATGCATATTTAAGTTTGATGTAAAAATTTTAAATTTGATGTAAAAAAAAATCATAATAAATAATAGTTATAGCTCTTGCAATTTTTTTGCCCTTAAAATTCGATGAGTTTTTTTTTTGGTTAGGCTTTCTGCTATAGCTAATGAGAGATTGTTTCAGTGTTTGTTTCAGTGAGTAACAATTTACTGTCAGGTCAGTATTTCCTTTAGAAAGGATAACACAGCAGGATCCAGCAAGAAAAGAATGACCCTGACCTTTGTTGGCAGTAACAAAAATTATACTCAATTTGGCCAATAGCGCTTAATTGCTCCAGTAAATTATTACTTATTACTAGTAATGCGCGCAGATTTGTGCTACCAGGTAATGAAAGGTTTTAAATATTGCGTACAAATAGACTTACCATAAGTAAAAGATCTGTATTCTTAAAGAGAATTTATAAAAATTTAATTGTTGAAATTAGAGTGAGAAAAATCTACTTATCATCCATCTGTTAGCTGCTTCCTCATCCGTCTGGTTCTTTCTCACGTCTTCAAATCTCTCGTCCTTTTGATTTCATTTTATTGTTTGAAAACGTTTTTTTACTGTAGAGCATTATATCGATTTAACTTCGTACTGGAGTTTGTTGATGTAGATTTATGAACAAAAATTGAAGGGTACAGTAGTGTATTAACCAGGATGATTCAAATCCATGCTGCAAACCCCCATCAAAGAGATAAACATATTTTATAGTTGGATTCCAATGTGATTTACTCGATTGCGTAATGCATTTTACACAAGAGTTTTGCAGTGAAGCTAATGCATTTTATACGAGTTTTGCAGTGAAGCAAATGCATTTTACACATGTGTTTTAGCAAGAATACTCGAAGGGTAGATGTAAATTTTTTTATTTGGTACCGTACCGGCATATTTTGTCACGTGACAGAACTAGTTACTTTCTAGTTCAAATGTGTTGTCAAGTGTGTTGGCTGCATCCATGAATTTAAATGACATCAGCACCAAAAAGAAACAAAAGTTAGATTAGTCGAAGCAATTTGGCGAGTCTCTGGGTGCATTTGTTCTCATTATTGTTAAAAGTCAATTAGCTTTCTCCATTCTCCACACTTTGAAAATAATTGAAGTCTAGTTCATTAAAGTACACTTCAAAAGGTTACATATTAACACTACTTCCGGTTGACAAGTACCGTACATGTGAAACTTTAAAATATAAACCTTTAAAAACCTCACAACAATTTTAAACTTTGGACTAAATAAAAAAATTAAAAAGAAATAAAATACCGTAACATAAATTCTTAATTTGAAGAATTTTATTGGTCCAACAACGAATCCATACTTTTGGTTAGGTATATCTGTAATGTCCATTCACGATTTCAGTAGACAATGTTTTCCATCTTCTCCCTCCGTCTTGGTCTCGCAACCTATCTATCATCATTGTCGGAAGTTCACTCGGAAGTCGATGTTTACTGATCTGATAAATTAAGATGGATAATAGCAAAGAGATGTAAAAATAGTTTTAATTAAGGACAATTACAACACTAGAATCATCAACCATGTCACATATCAACTTACAGCGATTATTTTTGTTCCTAATTTCGCTTTATTTCCGTGAGTATCGTACTGTATGTGCAATAAACTATTTAACACATGCTTAAAAATAACTTATGGGTACCGTAATGTTAATATTAATTAATTAATTTATTTATTTCCTTTCCAGTTTATTTCCAGTTTAAAAAAGGTAAATTAATTTGAATTTTGTATTTCGCATTTCCAGCTGAAAAAAAACAAAAACAAAAAGATATCAAATACAGAGTTTCGCTTGACAAACTTCCATATTTACCCGAATGCGTTTCCTTCATTCAAATCGGACACAGCAAAAGATATTTATTGTGTGAGTAATGAAAATAAATACCTTACCGGTACGAAGGTACGGTAATTTAATAAATTTCAATTTTTTTTTTTTTTTCTAATTTATTTTAAGGGAAAATGATTATTTTCGTTAATCTGATGTTGTGACCAACGAAATTTATAATATTTATCTTAATATTATAGAAAGTAGTTGCAAATTTGAATTTTGCAGTAATGTGCAACACAATATACTCCCATTTTTTTTTTTTTTTTTATAATTTTTAAAAAATATATTTATATTTAGTTGTAAATAGATAGATAATATTGAAGATGTGTTTTATAATATGTTTGTTTCTAGTTGTAAAATGTTTGTTTCTAGTTGTAATTTTAATAATTTAAAAAAAAAAAAAAAAAAAAATTTGACCAATTTTGTAGGGCAGACAGATAAGACGGGAGTTTATTTTATTTTTAACTTAATGCCACCTATTAGCGTAAATTAAAAATAACTTTAGAAAAATTCTCACCAGAGTTCACTACGTGAAATGGCGTGAAAGAAGAACACACGAAACTATTCGATGATTAAAGTCTAATTTGCATGAAATATGGAATTAATTCAGACTGATAATTACTACATCATAACAGATGCTGAGTGTAGTTTATGGTGTAACAGAAAAACGGGAAAACTTACTTCTTATCAAGGTAGATGGTAATACTAATTTCAATTATAAAATAATAATAAAAGGTATTTAATAAATTTTTAGGCTGTGATTTGTCTAAAGAGAAAAACTGCACTTGTTTAGGTCAAATATATGGCATAATTGGCAAACTGAAAATTCATCCCAGTACCGGTAAATATTTGATTCGCTTAACTTTATACGATACCTAAACCTAATTTTATTTTTACGGACAGATTTTAATCCAAAATTGATACTCATCAAACACCAAATATATATTGGATCATTACCAGGTGGTCATAGGGTGTATAATATTAGTGAGATAGTCATTTTAACCCTATCTTGTTTGACCAGTTTGGATATGAATGATTTGGATCTTGACGTTAGATGTTTGAATTTAAGGGATTTTATAATGTTTTACATTTATTTTTTTTATTTCTTTAAATTTTTAGCCATGTAGAAGATGTCGTGTTCCTTCTAAAAAGTGCGATCCAAAGATGGGGAGGAAGTCACCAGATACAATGCACAATAAAACTTTGCAAAAGACATGGAAACCTGTGAAAACTGCAACTACGCACACTCGAGTACCGTTTTTCTTTTATTTTTTTATCTTTTGAAAACTGTGATTTATAATTTTTAATGTTTGCTTTTGGTATTTTTATAAATTCAGAAGGAGGAAAGGGATATGGAGAGGTTTGAAAACAGGATTATAGAGGTTAGTTTAATTTAATTTAATTTAATTTAATTTACTACAGTTGTAATAAGGTCTACAAGGTGTTTGAAAAGTTTTATAAAATTTTTATCAGGTTTGTGCATTTTGTTTGAAATAATAGGTGGGATCTCTAATTGAATTAAGATTTGTACCTAAAGTTCTAATCTTTATCATACCAATATCACGAGTTGGCTATGGTGTGAAGTTGGCTCACCACGTTTGAAAAATGAATTTTTAGGTATTGTAACATTTTACTAACATTGAATCTTGGTTATTTAGACAATACTAATTACTAACGCAATACAAACAAACTATGATACGGTAGTCTACTAACAATTCCAAGTTATTGGTTAAAGTGAGTGAAGTTGGTTTTCAGGAGTTGCAACGTTCTACTAAAGTTGAAACCTAGCTAGATGGACTATATTAACACAATACAAACGAACTATTAAGGTTTTAAGGTTAGTAGAAAACATGGGTGAGTTATTTTCACGGACATCGAGATTAGTATCGAAGAAATTTTTTTGTCGCAATTCAAAATTCGATTTTAAATTTTAGGTAGTTTGAGTTCCAGTTCCAAATAAATGTTCAATTTATACCGGTAAGCTCTAGAACACCTTAAAATTAGTCAAAATTGAGAGTTATTTACATTTTTTTATCAGATCATTTTCAGTAAAATTGTTAGTGTAAGTTGTACATTTCTAATTACTATGTGCTTTGCAGTAAAGCTCACTCCTTTTCTGTAGGTAACAGACCGATCATTTTCACATTTCAGTGCAAGTGTTCTTGGTAAAATTAATTACATTTTATTTTCTAAATTTAAAATAAATCTTTGATAAATTCTACTGGGTTAAAACAAAATTATCGCTTTGACGCTTGTTTCCCATTGAAGAACATTT
>JAQFZP010002851.1:0-12088 GCA_034695745.1 Geophilus truncorum | reverse complement strand
TAACTTGCTGTCATGATTGTTTGGTATTAATATCGTAACAATCGGTGAAGAACAACTAGTGAACCTCTCCTTGTAAGGAATATATATATAGACTAGAAAATTTTCAGTTATTATGCTATATAAATTTCAAAACATTTAAAACTAGTGCCATGATTGGCGACTTGTTTAACTTTAACTTTTTTTTCTTCTTCTGATTTTGAAATTCAAGCTTTAGATGATGGCTATAAACATAATTAGTGGCTAAAATTATACGAATTGATACATTCAAGTTACAACAGACACAACAGTGTAAATCTAACCAGCTAGAATTAAAGGTTTTAATGTGTTTAAATTAAGTTGAGGCCATTTTATAGTCATTTGAACAGCCTAAAAATATTGCACTAAGCAAACAAGTGTAGTATGCGTTAAAAATCTAATTCTACATTAAATCGTCAAAAAGACAACTTTGACTTCATACATATAATAATTAATACTTAATCTCATATCAGATTAGAAACTAATTTTTGACGTTTGAATTTATAGTGCAATGTTTCAATAACAACATATTTGGTTACATGTAGATAAGGATAGTAATTTTATTGTGCACATGAGATATTTTACTTTTGTGCAACTCGTTCAAATTGCATTTTGACAAATAAATATACGGGATTACTGACAAAATGTATTATATATAACACAGAGAGACCGAGAGTGAAACCAATGCTATTTCCGATATCAGATACTAACGCCACGAAAGAATATTGCAGTACTTCGACTATAGTTTCTATCTTGTTGGTAAGATAATGAAAAATAGCTGCTGTTGTAAGAGGAAAGAATCCGCTGTAGCTGAATTGGTCTAATTTGTAAATCGGACGAAAACATGGAGCGCGGCAAGAACATTCTCGCTCAAGATCCGTCTTCATTTGAACCTCGTAAAACAACTTGCGAACTTGTTTGGCTGCCTCCGAAGAATTGCAAAAAGTCACGTTTTCCTTAACAGCAAATGGCATACTGTTTAGAAATAAGAGTTATTGGTCATGATCGTATTGAGACATTTTGTTGAATTTGTAAACTTGTGTACATTATACTTGTACCTGCATAGTTGTCTGATTTTCAGTTTTCGATCCAAGCACTGTTGTTTACAATTATAATAGTCAGTTATATTTACATTACAACGGTTACGTTCTGTGTTGAGATGAATAACCTAAAGTATAAAATACGAGTTATTAATGTACAATGTGAAATTCAGCATAATTACAGTATATAAATATAATCTATACATTTTGCTTTGTGAATTGGATATATGTTACCATCAACGTTGGATACGCAATATTGAAGTCTGTAGAAAAATTAGGGTCGTCATTCGGAGTGATGTAAACCTAAAATTTTATTTAGATTACGCATTTGCAAGTCGCAATCGAGACTAAGTAATTTACGTTCGTAAAATCAAGTGGTGGACAAAACATGTCGACTGATTCCCATGACAAATCAAATAGCACTGTGTATAGTTCAAACTCTATAGGACCTAAGTATAAATGTAACTTTTATTTTTTTTTTGAAGTGATTAATTACAGTACTGTACCGAATGAATGCTTAACGCAAGTTCCTTCTGGAATTGAGAAATCGGTGGAGGTTCGAACATTGTCCAACAAATGTTCAAAGGGTATAAACTGCAAAGAAACTCGTGGTAAGAACTTGAAAACTGACACTGAAAAAATTATCAGGTTTCCGATTTGTAAAGTTGTAGCTTTATAAAAATTATAAAATTAATATAAATCTATTGCTAAAGTTTTTAGCTTATGACATGAATAAAGTTACTGATTTTTCAACAGGTTTACATTAATTTTATAATAGGATTTATAAATTTGTTGCTAAACTTGTAGCTTTATAAAAATTCTAAAATTAACATAAATTTATTGCCAGTTTCAAATTTTCAACATATATATTTCAACTTTATGACATGAATAAAATTACTGATTTGTCAATAGCTTTGCATTAATTTTATAATAGTTTCATGTATTAAGATTTATTTAACACAAATTGTATGATACCAACACTTACTGGCTCTTTATAGATAATGTTCCATAGTTCTACAACCGTTAAGTTTTTTTTGTCGATAAGATCCAGAGTTTCCATGTTGCATTTTTCCTTATTTTTTTGCGATTTAGCGTACTTTGTCTTTAGCATTATAAAATCTTCATTGTTTTGTCCACCGCATATAATGATATTTGGGAAAGTCACATTAATAGGATCTTCGATGATTACCGTATTCATAATCGGTTCGCTTAAATAATGTTCTAGTTTATGTTTCAACATAAACACAGTGAGTAGAAATAAACTGAACCAAACAAAGTAATACAATCTTTGTATCCTCATGTGGCTATCGAGTGTTTGCCTATACTTTCCAATATAGTCTCGAATTCTGATTGTTTCGTCATTTTGCTCACTGTAAAATTTTATCATAAACCAATTTTTGACAGTGTGCAACAATTCGAGCGTCGAAAGTAAGGAAAGCCCTAGCCAAAGACCGAGGTTTCCACCAAAGTCGATTACGAGATTGATCAGTTCGTAGGCAAAACGTTCCTTTAAAATTGTAACGTGATCGTCAAAAATGTACCACGAAATCATGCTCATGCCATTGTTTAATGTTTCTATTTGAATAAAGCCGCTTAGTTCTTTGTTTTCGCAGCTTCTGGTGCAGTTGCATTGTGAGACACGTTTGTGCGATATTACGTCTTTCTCATTTTGTTTTTGCATTTCCATCGTTGTTCCAGAATTGTTACAAAGTTCGAGGCGTCGATCATTGGAATGCCTCGGCCTATATGGTAACCTTTTGCAATAAAACAAAACAATTATGCTACGATACTTATTAATAAATTACGTGCACATTGCTAACTTACCAACATTTGTTTTCATCCAATATAGAATTACCGCACTTGTTGGCGCAATCAATAAAAGTTTCCACATTTACACAAGGGTCTTTTTTTGTATTTAAAAAGTGGTGCTGTTGCAAAATACGTAAAAATTTTAATATCCATGATTAATTGCACTAATTATTATTAACTTACCTCTCGAAAACGAAATCCTATTTTGAGTTTGTTAGTGGAAGGTATATGCAACCCATATTGAAAATCCAGTGGATAAGTTGTTGACACCTAACGGTAAACAATTTTTTTTATCTAGAAGTGTGCCAAGCAATAATTTATTCGTGTTTACATGTGAAAGAGACATTCCAGGTACTATTTCTGGTATTTTTAAATGACAACCAAATTTTAGGTTAATGTCTGAGTTCCTTATCTCGTTCACAGCTGTAAATTAAGCAAATCACTTCAAGCGACAGATCTTTATTTATACCGTAACAATTTATTTACTTTTTAGCCTATAACAAGTGCCCATTGGGTTTAGTTCTTTTGTTATAGTTACATTATGAGGCGCGTATATCTAAAAAATTGAAGAATGTTTTATTGTTTTACCCGATATAAATGTGCACTTGATGAAATAAATAAAACTTACTTTTCGTTGACGGTTCTCGTCTACTGTGAAACAATTAGAAACAACGTCGTCGTAGCTGTAGTTTAAATCCCACAGTTTGGTCAAGTCAACACCGTATCGAGTAATCATTTGTCCCAATGGGAAAAGTACCTCTTCTGTTTCTTTAGAGATACCGGTATCTAATGTTGTGTTGTAGTAATTCATCACGTATTTATTTTGCGCTGTGCACACGTGGAAATCAGGATATATGAATTTATCGATTTTTTCTTCGATTACATCTACGATTTTGGGTTTTTCGAGATAGTAAGAAATGCGATCGTACATTTGGTAGAAGTAAATGAAAATAGAAAGAAAGACTAATAATCCCCAAATAAGACGAGTTTCACCCGAGTTTTTTGTGTTAATCATTGGCTGAAATTCGTTAGGAATTCTTTCTTTAAGTTTGAGTGATTCCAGTTCGTTTCTGACCTCTCGACCAACTCTTGCGCGAATGTTTCGCTTTGTTCTCATTCTTTCTACAATGATAAAATAAAAGTAAACGTATTTTAACTGTAAGATATAATATTTACTAAAACATTTCTTTTATTTTAATTAAATATGGTAATTAAAACTTTTGCCGAAATGGAAAGGGGGTTGTAATTGTAAATTTAAAAAGTTACCGGTAAGTGGTTGTCAGAAATGTTTTTTATCCTGTATCAAACAGACTGTCAACTTGTTTTACAGTTGAAAGCGGCAAGACGTGTGACACGTGTGCTGGAAATGAATTCTCAGTTTTCAGTTTTTACAACCATTGATTTATTGACGTGCTGGAAAAGTTAATCACGTTTGAACAATGAGTGGAAAATCATGCATAGTATATGAGTGCAATTTTCGTAAGTGGCAGCAGCAAAACATATTCTAAATTAGTCATAGATGATTTTACAAAGAGTGCATAGAACATTAAATATAAAGCATGTTTGTTATGTTTGTAATTTTAACTGTATTTTATGCCACTAGATGGCAACTGTTATTATTTATTCGTTACGTGTTCGAGATTAAAGTTTGCTAATTCATTCCGATCTTAACCTTGACCATGATTACATGTCGTCCTCAAACACTACAACTGGCGACGAGGATAAAAAGAATAAGAAACAGTTAAAAATGAATGGATATTTGGGCTCTGTGGGTGAATTTAACCCAAAAGAAGAAAAATGGAGCAATTATGCCGAAAAGCTGGAATTTTTCTTCGACGTAAATGACATTGAAACCGCTAAGAAGGTTAAAGTGCTATTAACCCTAGTTGGGAAGAAGATTTTCAACCTTATTAAGGACTTAGCAACTCCGAAGGAACTGAAAGATTTGACGTATGCGGAGGTATCAACTCTTATTAAGGGCTATTATGATCCAGAGCCCAACATGACTGTCGAGAGGCATCATTTTAGCGCATGTAAGCAAAAAGAAGGTGAGACAATTTCTGAATATTGTGCAAGATTGAGAAGCATGACCATTAATTGCAAATTTGGAGCTGAGTTGGAGAATAGAATTAGGGATCAGCTAGTAGAAGGTGTCCGTGATGAGAGGGTTTTGACCAGGTTACTGGAAAAGAAGACCATGACCTTGAGCGAGGCTATAAATCTTGCTACCACCATTGAGGCAGCTAAAAAGGACGCCAAAATTGTGAGAAATGAAGAAAACAAGGAGGCTCCAGTGCATAAAATTCGCCAGGACCTAAAGAACAAAAATCCAAGTAAGAAGTTTGAAAAAAAAAGAAAAAAAAGTGACTTGTTTTCGTTGTGGCAGAGATAATCATCCTCCAGAAAAATGTTTTGCAAAGGACAAAACCTGCCACATTTGCAAACGACGTGGACATTGGGCTCCTGTTTGCCGTGATAGGAAGGATAAGAAGCCGAATCAATTAAAGGCAACTCATCACGTGTCCGTCGATGAAGAAGAGATAGCTGCAGAGGATTTACCGTTTTGGCAGTTGTCTACGGATGAAATGGATCAAATTAAAATTTCGGTGGATATAAATGGACAATCAATTATGATGGAATTAGACACTGGATCCGCAATTTCAGCAATTTCTACAAATACATATGAGAAACACCTTATTAAATATGATATTTTGCCTACACAGGTTGTTTTGAAGCCTTACGGACGTGGATCAAGAATATATCCAGTCGGGAAAATTGAAGTGACGATTAGCTACAAAGGAATTCAAAAACAACACGAGTTTTTCATCATTAAGGGCACAGATTCGCCTATTTTGGGACGTTCATGGATACGGGATTTCGGGATCAAATTGGAACTCTCGGATGATTTAAGTAATGTCAACAATTTAAATGTTTCGGACGAGGATCTGAATTTTAAATCAAAATTGAATGAGATTTTGCAAAAACACGAAAAATTGTTTTCTGATGAACTGGGTGCTGTGAAGGGGTTTAAAGTCTCTTTGAAATTAAAAGAGGGAGCTAAATTAAAATTTATTAAGGCTCGACCGGTTCCATTTGCACTTAAGGATGCAGTCGAGAAGGAGTTGCTGCACCTCGAGGAGATGGGAGTTCTTAAGCGAGTGGCTATCGGTGAACGAGTTCTTTGTGCGTCGCCCATCGTACCGGTTGTAAAACCCGACGGCAGTATCCGAGTTTGCGCTGATTTTAAGCACACCATCAATCCATTGTTGGAGGAAGAAGAGTATCCAACTAAATTGTACGAAGAATTGTTTAGTATAATTCGCGGTGGACAGCGTTACACGAAGCTGGACTGTAAATTTGCCTACAATCAGCTTTTGTTAGATGAAAAGGCACAACAAATTTGTACCATAAATACTCATATGGGTTTGTTTCGTGTTTTAAGGCTTCCATACGGAATAAAAACTGCATCTGCCACGTTTCAACGCGTTATGGACGAGACGTTGCGAGGAATACCGAAGGTCGGGAATTTCCAGGACGACACAATAATGACTGGCATAAACAACAATGAACATTTGTCAACTCTCGATGCAGTTTTAACGCGATTGGAGGATGCTGGATTTCGACTCAGAAAAAAGAAATGTAAATTTTTGGAAGAAGAAGTAATTTATTTGGGTCATCGTGTGAATAAGGATGGAATTAGTCCTGTCGGTGATAAGGTTGAATCTATTGTTATGGCGCCTGTACCAACTGAAGTTCGTCAATTGAGAGCTTTTTTGGGAACTTTAAATTTTTATGGAAGATTTCTACCAAGAATGGCTTTTCATATTAGGCCATTATATCGCTTATTGCGAGAGGATGTCGAGTGGAAATGGGACAAGGAATGCCAGCGGAGTTTCGAATTGGCGAAGAATTTCTTGATTGAAGCCCCTACCCTGGCACAGTACGATCCGACCATTCCAGTTGAGCTTTACACAGATGCATCTGCATATGGACTGGGTGCGGTGTTAGTTCATCGTTATAAGGACGGATCAGTGCAGCCAATCGCTTTCATCTCGCGCACTATGAATAAGGCGCAAGAAAATTATGCACAGATTCACAAGGAAGCATTAGCAATAATTTTTGCTGTAAAACGATTTCATCATTATTTATTCTGTCGAAAATTTTTGATTTGGACTGATCACAAACCATTGGTATCGTTATTTGCTTCAGACGCCAGCATTCCTAGCACTTTGTCACCGCGTATGCAACGATGGGTCCTTTTTTTTATGGCGTATAATTACGACATTAAATATATTAAATCGGAAGATAATGTAGTTGCAGATATGTTGTCGCGGATGCCATTAAAGGCAACATTAAAGGAATCAGACGCCGACGAAGTTGAGTGTTTGTTTTTACGGACGTTTCAAGATTTGCCTGTCACTCCAGAACGAATTAAGAGGGAAACTTTTCGAGATCCTACACTTTCTCGAGTTCGGAGACTCGTTGAAGAGGGATGGCCAGAAAAGGAACCTCATGAGATGTTGAGATCATAGTTTTTGAAGCGTGCAGAGTTGAGTTTGGAACACGGATGTTTATTATGGGGATCACGAGTCATTATTCCCACTTCTTTAAAAGAAAAAGTTTTGGAGGAATTGCATATTGGACATTTTGGAGTGGTCAAGATGAAATCACTGGCCAGGTTACATGTATGGTGGCCAGGAATCGATTAGGATTTGGAGAGAATTGTTAAAAATTGTCAGCCGTGTCTGGAAAATAGGCCAACATCACCATTGGCAGCATTGCATCCATGGCAATGGCCGCATGACCCTTGGTCAAGAATTCATGCCGATTATTTGGGACCATTTATGGGAAATGTGTTTTTACTGATCGTTGATTTTTATTCAAAATGGCCGGAGATTGTTAGTTTAAAAACAATGACTGCAAACGAAACAATTCAAATATTTAAGACATTGTTTGTTTGTTACGGAATTCCACATCGCATTGTAACGGATAATGGGAGTCAATTTACATCACAGGAGTTCAGAGAATTAACAATGGCTAATGGAATTCATCATACATTTACGCCACCTGGACATCCTGCAACCAATGGACTGGCAGAAAATTTGGTTGGAACATTTAAGAGGGCAATGACAGCTTATCATAAACAGGGACTCAACATGCAAGATTCTCTGTTGCGTTTTCTTGGATGTTATCGATCGACGCCACATGTCACTACATCCGAGACACCAGCGTCATTATTTTTGAAGCGCTCAATTAGAACAAGATTGCATTTGATACGGCCTTCACTGCGACAACACGTAGAAAAGAAGCAAGGCGCTCAGGTGCAAGCATACAGTTCACGTATTCGTGTATTTATTGAGGGCCAGGCGGTTCTTATTAAGGACTATCGTCGGGGCAAAGTTTGGACCAGAGGAAAAGTTCAACATATTTTGGGTTCACGACGTTACAAAGTTTGAACAGAAGATGGATTCGAGTGGATTCGACATGCGGACCAGCTTTGGGGATTGGATTCTGGCAAATTGGTGTCAATTCCCTCCATTTCGGGACACAAAGCAGTGAGTGCGCCCATTGCGACGAGCAATAATCGACGATCGGGCGTCATTCCATTGATCCGGAGTCCAGAAGTCCGGTTTGATGGGGAACACAGTCACCCACAACCGGAACCTGAAAACGATTATCCCAGAGATGAAGGGCAAAGCAGTCAAGAGTCGTCACGGGAACCAGTAGCAGATGACATCAGCCAACCTGATTCCAATGTTCGTTCTGTGGCACAACCAGACGACGTCACGCCAATAGTAGATGGAGCGGCCATGGATTCTGTAGAGCCTATTGATGACTTCGGCCCAGCAGTCGAACAGGCTCCGAGTACCAAGGTCAACAAGGAGAAGAAGCGAAAGATCGTTGAGAAAAATACGGACTTAAATATTCATTCACGCACAAAACGTGAAATTAAGAAACCCATTCGTTTTGAAAGTTAAAATTTTTTTTTTCCGTTTTTTCTTTACTTTATTTTGTTTAATGACTAGTCGTAAAAATTTTTGTTTGAAAATTTTTTTTGTTTCGAGGGGAAGATGTTATGTTTGTAATTTTAACTGTATTTTATGCCACTAGATGGCAACTGTTATTATTTATTCGTTACGTGTTCGAGATTAAAGTTTGCTAATTCATTCCGATCTTAACCTTGACCATGATTACATGTCGTCCTCAAACACTACAGTTGTTGACTGTTGTTACTATGGATAATCGTATGGTAACGATTTTGCTTTAATTATAAAAAAAGTAAATAGTAATTAAAGGTTGTTTAAGTAACGAGAAGTTTTTTTTCTAACTGGTAGAAAAGTTCTGAAACCATCCGGACACTTGTTCTCGTCCAACCGGGAGAAATCTTATCTACGAAATAAATTGCTGGACACGTGTTTCTCATTCACTGTGGGAATATTTAATAACTTGCCGAGACATTTTCTCGGTTCTGGGAAATAAATGTCAAACGACTGGGTAACTTAACTAAGTTATCTTAAAATTATTATGAGCTTTTTTATTTGTCATGAACACAGAAACTTTTAGTAAACCACGAAGGTTGCAAGTGACATTCAATATCTTGGTTTTTAAAGTTTTTGTAGTTTTTTGCTTTTCTTTACATTTGTGTATCAAAAACTGCTTTTAAAAACTACACAAACTTTAAAGACTAAGATGTTTAGCACATTTGTCGAGGCTGGCAATATGAATTTCGTGATCAGCTGAATACGAAAATGTATACAGGTCGAATCTCGATATAACGAACTCGTTTGCAACAAATTCTTCGTTATAACGAATTATTTCAAAGTCCTGTCGATATCAAGCGTGCACTAATTCGTTATAACGAACTAACTTTTTGGTTCAAGTGCAAGAAAAGGTCTCGCCTAATTGGCTAATACTATGTGACAATAAGCAGCAATCAAAATAAAACTATTATGCTCATATAAGAAGATGACGGCATAATTTTATAATTGTAAGTGGTTTGTTTAAAACAAATTACAACTGTTGCTGTTGAAATTTTGTGTTTAAACTATTGTTCTATAATGTAGAACAATAGTTTAAACACAAAATTTCAACAGCAACAGTCGTAGATGGGTTTATTTATTATATACACATGTGTAAAATTTAACGCAAATATGTGATTTTGTGTAAATTTTTCATTTTTTTCGATCTGACTCGCCAAAAGCATGTAAATCTCGTTTTAAATTAGTTTAAACAATAATTACAAATGTGCAAATAACACACAAACACAAATATTTGAAATCAGCAATGGGTTTGCCAGTTATTCTACTTTATCTTCCTAACTGATGAAATCCTTAAAGAGCTTATAACTCGAAATAGTTTGCAGTTTTGATAATAAACAATGAAATAACAAGCTTATAAGCTGACGTGCCAACTTACACTAATAATGTTATTGCAATTGTATACCGTACACTAGCTGCTAAGTAACGCACGTTGAAAAATAAAAAGAATATCACGTGACAATATTGATTTGTTGTTTGAGACTTACAAGCTCAGAAATAGTCGACTTTGTACAGTTTTTAGCTGATTTCTTATATTCTCTAAGAAAATTGTAAAAAAATTGATTAGAAATTTAAGAAGGAGTATAAATTTTTTCTTAATCTTACATTTATCATGCGATGTTTGGAATATTGCTTTGGATTGAAAATGTTCAAATTCTACGTGGTATTCACTAATCGAGTCAAGCAGCTAAGTGTAACGCTTGCACTTCTTGATGTTTCCATGGCGAAGCTAAAATGCACTTCTGACTATTTGATACCAGGAAACAAACATTGGAAATGCGTGACATTTTTATCTTTTTATACATTTTCAGTCATTGCAATTTCTTGTACCAATTTATTTATTTGTGTAACGCTTTCAAATTGAATTTTGACAAACAAACCTACAGAATTGATGGAAAAGTGTGTTACGTGTAACACAGAAAGACCGAGAATGAAACTAATGCTGTTTCCGATATCAGAAATTAATGCAACGAAAGAATATTGCAATTTTTCGACTATAGTTTCCATTTTGGTAAGAAAAAGAAAAGTAACTACCGTTGCAAAAGGAAAAAATGTACCGTAGCTGAATTCGTTTAGTGTATACATGGAAAGATGCACAAACATTTTCGCTTAAAATTCGTCTTGATATGAATTTCGTAAAACAACTTGCGAACTTCTTTGGCTGCCTCTGAAGAATTGCTGAAAGGGGTTTTTATTCATATCAAATGGCATACTGTTTAAAAATAAGAGATATTGGTCTTTTGACAAACAGTGAAGCATTTTGTTGTATTGGCAAACTTTTGAACATTATATTTTTACCTCCATAATTGTATTGTATTTATTTTTAGATCTAACTTAAGTTAAAATTCTCACAACTTCAAAGTTATGGTTTTTCATGGGAACCCATAACTAAGTTGGGAATTGGGCCCTTATTAGTGTGTTAAACCCACAAGTCCCACGTAGACACCCACAAATCCCACGTAGACACCCACAAATCCCATAATTGGAAACCCACAAGTCCCCTATGGTCATTAGTGTGACCCACTTGATCCCACACATCTCCCATGCTGAAACCCTCAGGCCCTTAAATGAATCCCACAAAACCTACAAATACCCACAACGCAGTGGGGAATTGGACTCAAAATTATGAGTAAAAGTTGTAGGAATTTGTGGGACTTTTAACCTGGGAAGCACTGCTGTTTACAGTTATAAATTATAACTGTAAACAGCAGCTTAAATTCCACAGACCACAGCTTGGTCAAATCAGCATTGTTTCGAAGAATAATCGTGTGCAAAGAATTCATAGACTCTTTTGGTAGTTGAGGGAAACCAAGTGATGTGTAGCTGTAATTCATCACTTTTTTCATTACGTTTTTTACCGTTCGGTGAATTCAGAATTCTAGCTCGTTTTCGATTAACATCCATTGCCTATTGCTGCATAAAACGACTAAAATTCGTATAGAATTTTTTCAACTGTTTTTCAGCTGCTTATCAATCAAATACCTACAAAAACAAAACAGTATTGACTTTCAATAATAATTGGTAATACAAAATTTACATGCGACATCTCTGAACTAAGTACTGTACCGGTATACGGCATTTTTCTTCAGTGTTTTATAATCATCGTAATTGTTAGCCACAATGTAGAAGGAGAAATGTGATGGAGTCCGATGAAGAAGCAATAGAACCGTACAGCCATTTATTTGC
>JAQFZP010002850.1:0-12096 GCA_034695745.1 Geophilus truncorum | reverse complement strand
CGTGGCATCAGCGCGTGAATAGATTGTGCATGGCAGATTCGAATTAGACCCTAAAAATTGTCAAATTTATTCGATTTTTTTGCCGTTTCCACGTTTAGTTGGGAAAAATAAATTGGTTTATAGATTGAATGGAAATTTAGCTGTTTGTTAATTCCGCCACTAGAGCGAGTGATTTATTCGATGGAAAAATCTGCTTTGCACCGATTTAAAAATAAGCATTTCTGTATATATATATACGAATCTATTTTTACACATAATGAAAGAATTTCAGCATTGCTGTGTTGCAGAACAGGTAAAAAACTTAAGAAAGCAATTGTAAAGGTTAATTGTCGAAGCATTTATTTCTTTTTTCTTATTTCTTTTTTTTTTTTTTTACTTAAAAAACGTTAAATTTAAATTTTTTTTATAATCAAGTTAAAAATAATTATTTTTTCAGCTTTTCCATTATAAAATTTAGACGAGAAATATCTTGACCCCGATTTGTTCCCCAATATTTAATTCTTAGAGACCTTAAGAATTAAAATTAAAAGCAAAAACATAATTTTGTTTGCATGGTTTTCTTATTTTATAAGCATAAACAAAAGAAAATTGTGTTTGTCTAATATTGATCTTATTTTCAACAGGTGTTGCTAAATCCTGCAAAATAGGAGGCGACCAAGCAGCTGACAATCCCATGGTATTTATTTGGGATCCTCTTCTTGTTGGTGATCTGTAGTTTTTATTACTACAGAAAAAACAAACTTAAATCATAATTTTTTTTCTTATTTTAAAAAAGTAAAAAATTTAAATTTTTACTTAGTACCTGGCAAGATAATATTTTTAACTAGATTTTGTTGATTTGTTTTATTTTTTTCCCCCATATTCATGTTCTGTAAAAGAAATTAATGATAACCATTTTTTTCCTATAAAGAGATGAATTTGATTTTCCAGTTTACAGTAATTTTTCCTTTTAAGGTGTGCTCTAGTGGATCTACTTCCAAGTTGTTTGTTCAATTTTGGCATAACTGATAATTGATTTGACATTATAAAATAATAATAATTTTAATTGATATCTTTGAAATGTAGATATTGGTTTATTATTCGTAAAAGGGTTATTCGTAAATAACAACCATGCAGTAAAAAAAAAATTTTTTAGATAAAAGTTCCGACTTTTTTGTTTTTTTGCTTTTTTAGAAAGTTAACGATAGATTTTAAAGAATACAGTTGGTTTTTATCAGTACCTTGTTTCGATGGTTTTAATAAAAACAGGAATTTTGTATTTTGCAGGAAATTATTCGTTGGCGGACTCAGTTGGGAAACTACACAAAGTAAGTTGGCGATGTGATTAGTTTAAAAAAAATTAATTTACAATTTTTTTTTCTTGTTTTTGCAGAGGATTTAAAAGAATACTTCACAAAGTACGGTGACATTACTGAAGTTAACATCAAAACGGATCCAAATACTGGCAGATCCAGGGGGTTTGCCTTTATACAGTTTGCAGTCAAGGAATCTGTTGATCAGGTATAATTTTTAAATTATTTTTTAAATATAAATTTTAATTTTTTTTCTTTTATAGGTGCTAACTTCAGGCCCACACACAGTTAGTGGTAAACAAGTTGATCCAAAGCGGGCAAAAGCACGCCCTGGTATTAAGAAAATATTCGTTGGAGGGCTTGATCCAGATCTTCCCGAAGCCGAAATTCACGCGCACTTTGAAAAATTTGGAAAAGTAACAATTTTTTTTTAATTTTTTTTTTAAAAACTTTGTGATAAAATTCATAATTGAAATTTTAATTTTTTTTTTTTTTTTTTAATTTAATAATAGATTGAAGAAATCGAGCTTCCATTTGACAAACAAAAGAACCAAAGACGACAGTTCTGCTTTATAACTTTCGAGTCCGAGGACGTCGTGGATGAGATCTGCAAACAACCCAAACAGAAGATTGGGAACAAGGATTGCGATGTGAAGAAAGCAACTCCCAAACAGGATCCTAGAGCCATGCGAGGAGGCTGGGGAAGCTGGGGAGGCGGATACGGACGTGGAGGAGGAGGCGGCGGCGGCGGAGGAGGAGGAGGAGGCGGTGGAAGAGGACGAGGTGGGCGCGGTATGATTAAGTTAGCTTGGGAGGCAGGTTAAATAAAAACAGTGTATTAGAGCACGTAAATAAGCAAAGAGATAGATGGTGGGAATGTTTCAGGCAATCGGGGGGATAGTAAAAAAAAAAAAAAAAAAAAAAAATCGAAATGTGCCTCAATTGGTAAGTCAACTACGACTGTTAATGGAATCTGAATAAAAAAAAATAGCCAAAAAGTTTTAAGAATCTAGTTAAAATTAGATTTTTGGCTAAATTCGTGTGAATTTTTCTGTTTAAATTGAGTTTTAAAATTTTAAAATTTACGTTGAGTTTTAATTTTACCGCTTAAAAATATCGAATTCAGGTTTTACTAACATATTTCTATAGAGTGGTTGATTTACCAAAACGAGATTGCCTGTAGCAAAAGCATAAAAAAAAAATATATATATATATAACTAAATTTGCCCTTTTTATTGAGCCTTATTTTTGAGGCCTTAAAAATGCAAAAAAAAAAAAAAAAAGTTTGGGGAAAAAGATCCAAACTTTCCGAATACGGAAGCATAGGGCTTGGCAATTTGCAGTTTGAGGCACATACTTTGTATTATTATAGGTGATAGCCAAATTGAAGGCTGGGCGGGTAATCAGAATTACAACTGCAATTATAATCAAGGTTACGGAAGCTACAACCAAGGATACGGAGGCTACAGCGGCTACGGTGGCTATGACAACTACTACGGCTACGGATCTGGATACGACTACAGCGGATGGGGCGGCTACGGGCAAGGAGGCTATAGCGGCGGCTATGGTGAGTTGTAGTCGGTTTACTTGTTAGACAAGTAGACTTTCGTTTATTTGCACCAGCTCAAATAACGTTTTCAGTCTAGCAACGAAACGGTCTCAATTTCCCAGGTCAACAACAAAGTAGTTACGGCAAGACAAGGCGAGGCGGGGGCGGCGGCGGCGGAAGCGGAGGCCACGGTTATCATCCATACACCCGCTAAACAACATCTCGCAAGAATAGGAAAACCGGAAGAAATCGATTGCCTTCCCTCAGTTTTTTTTCCTACTCTTGGACGAGCTTTTTTTAAAAAAAAAAATTAAAAAAGTTATGAAACTGTGGTAAGTCGCTTCAAGAAAATTGAAAAAAAAATACAAAATTATACCCGAAAAATACAAAAATAAATGTTCCGAGATAAATAAAAATTTAAAGTTCAAGTAAATAAATCATCCATTAAAGAAAAAACGAGAATATTTATGTATCATATTGCATATTGCTTCATTTTCCTTTTTTGTAGTTTATTTTTGCAAAGTAAGTCATGTAGTTGATGTTTATGTTAAGCCGCTTTCTTGCGTGTGAAACTTGTCCTTGTTTTTATTTTAAAGTTCTTTTCTTTAGTTAAGTTTTGTTTTTTGTTTTAAATTTTATTACTTTCGATTTTTATCAAGTTCAAAGAAAATTTGGCTTTTATGTTCCATACTATGGACTGATGCACACATACACGCACTCGCTAAAGGTTTTGTCTCGTATCTTATTTTCTCATTGCTCATTAAATGTAATATTAATAAATGATTTAATTTAACTTTCAAGTTGCATTATTTAGTAATTGATCTAGTAATGATTAAAATATAAAGTACAACACATTTTGGCTTAATATCTCAGACCTGGTTAGTATTCTCTCTCTTGTTTTAAGTGAGATTTATTATGTTTCGTTAAGTTTGTGATGGAGTTTGTTGATTTTGCGTTTTTTGTTTTATTTTCAGGCCGCTGGAGTTTATGGAAGAATCGTCTCCCGTTTTATTTACAAATTTGTACATTGCCTTAAAAAAAAAACAAAAAAAAAAAAAAATTGTATTTATTTATGCTTTCTGAAATTAAAAGTGCATTTTTAAAGTGAGACACTTGAGAAATTTGATTTCTAATTACATTCTATTATAGTTACGTAACTGATTTCATTGCAGGTTGAAGTTTAGGGGTAAAACAAACACAAATGACATTGATGACATTTATGAAGATTTATAAAAAAAACAATTTTAAGATTTGCAAAATTTTGTAGAAATTTAAGAGGTTTGTAACCGATTTTTGGATTTTTGACTAAATATTTGGAAGTTGCTAAGATTTTTAGAGATTTTTTTTGACCCGTCGACCAGATTTTTATGCCTAATCGATTCGTCGGAAGTGTAAAATGTAACAGCTACTGTAGTCTGAAAAAATTTCAAATGATAATTACAAGTTCCAACAGAAAAATCGCCACTAGATGACGCGGTTGTATAGGTTTTTGTGCCAGCTGATAAGTAGCGACTAGCGAGCAGTATTTCACCTTCACAGCATATGAAAAGCCAAATTTTTGATTCATAATGGCTACTTCCGACCAACATGAACAGCCAAGCACTTCAGAATGCCAAACTGGTAATCACTACCAGCAATCCTAATATTGCATTGATGTATTAACATATTTTTATATGCGAATAGATGCCGGTGAAGGAGGCGAGCAAGCTGAAAACACAATCAATATAAACGATTTGTCAACCAAGATGTTTGAGAAAGTTTCAGATTACCTGGAAGGAGAATTAACAAGTACGTACAAAATTCACGATTCATAAATACCGGTATATTCAATAATTTCAATTTTTAAATGTGGGTAGCTACGTTAGAAGATTACGCCCTTCTCGAAGAAATGAACCGAGTGACCATAACGAAATATTCAGACATGAAACAGATTGCTGCCAATGTGAGCAAAAGCCTGAAAGATTTACACGAGAAATGTAAATATTACTTAGTATACAATAGTGAGTTTGCACATGTGGATAAATGGGTTATTAGATGAATGGTCACGTTCTCGTTAATGCAAAAGATTATTTAAGATATAATATTTGATTCACATCTGCGAACGTAATATTTTCATAAATATTTTTATTCTTTTTTTTTTATGAAAAAAAAATTGTTTTTGTTTGCAGTTAAAGATTTGCACGTTTACTTAGAACAAATTGATCATATTGAAGAAAGTGTGACTAAACTTGAACAAGCGGCTTACAAATTGGATGCTTATTCTAAAAGATTAGAATCCAAGTTCAAACATCTAGAGAAGAGATAAAGCAAATGTTTTTTGTTATTTTGATTGTTGTTGTTGTTGTTTTTTTTTTTTTCTACATCTTGATCTAAAGTTTATATTAATATATAAATGCAACATTTCATACTGGTGTCATTTGATTACTGTAAATGCAGAAATTTAAATACTAGATTATTTGTAATTTACTTGTTACATCATTTAATAAATCATGTCATTCTAGGTTTATAGTTTCTTTATTTGTGGTTCGCAGTGAGTACTAAATCAGCTATTTCAATTCAACAAAATAAATGTAATGATGAATGATATTTACTCAGAATACTTTGGGCCATTAATAAATTGATAACCATTTTCAGAATAATTTTAACTGTCCAGAAATCAATTAATTTATAATAATTTCGAATATTAAAAGCACCGATCGGAGTTAGGGAGTTATTTTTTGTAATGTAATCATATCACATCACACAATCCTCTTCTCATTCTAAGCGTATGGTTACTCGTAGCATTTTTTAAAATCCATTCCATAGCGCCATCTCTTGATGGAATTTGACAATTGAAAGTGGTGTACGTGACAACGAGGTCGTGGACTATGGCGAAAGGCTCGAGGACCCGTCAGCTGATTGTCTGATTGCCCGAGTTGGACTTGATAAATAAGGGATCAGATCAGATAAAATAACTACTAAACGGTTCGTGTTGTTGTACACGTGTTTGCTATTATTCCAATCGAGTAAGGCTGTGGAAATCTAACCCCTGGACTTATTTTTAGTTTAAAAACCACGTTTTACTGTCGGAAACCCAGCAATGAATCAAAATAAAAGTGCGGTAAGACGTCAGCAGTTTAAAGAAACGGTTCGTCGGGAAATGGAATCCGTGCAAGATGCCGTAAATCATATCTCGATTTTACGATGTAGCGTGGACGAAAAATCCCAAAAGGTAAGAAATAACTTAAGTTGTTTTTTTCTTTTCTCTCTTTTCTTTTTTTTAAATAGCCGAAAATCAGTGCATTAATTTTTTAATCACAATTTGCAGCTGAAAACGGATATTAAGTCAACATTTGCAAATATACTCGATCAACTTCATGTTCGGGAAGAACAGCTGTTGCGTCAGGTCGATGTTGTAACCAACAACCAAAGAACATCTTTGTGCACCCAAATCGCCAAAATGTATTACATAATGGGAAAAAGTAAAGCAAATTTAGAAAAAATGGAAAAAGATGATACGGATGTAGGGGAGTTTACTCTAACTGAAGAAAGCATGAACGACGTGGACAGGTATTGCTATTGAAAAAAGTGATAAACTTAATTATTTATTTAATTAAAAAAATAATTGTTTTTTAAGTGTGGCTAAAATCCAATGGCAAAGTCTTCCCATGTTCACCTTGCATTTGGACAGTAATAAGCTAGAACACACAATTCAGGATTTCGGACGTTTCGACGTTCTTCATCCTCTGCTCAGCTTTCCGCCGCCCGAAGGTTCGAGGTCGTTGCCCTCTGGTGTCGAAGACTATCAGGAAGAATTCGAGGATCATCACGTTATGCATAAAACGTTGCTGGATCAGAATTCGGTTCAGGTTAATACGTTTACTTAATATTCATAAGTGCAAAGATTTTATTTTCTTAAATTTTATTTATTATTATTATTATTATTATTTGCAGATTCGACGGCCATTTTTGCGCCATATACCCGTGGATAATAATTGGTGCAACGGAGAAGATGAATTCGGAGAGTGCGGTTACCGAGAGTGGTTATCGCAAGGACGAGATAAAGTCTCTGAAAAAACTGACGATGATTCATTGTTCGAAGGACTCGACGAATGGCTTATGGAGATGCAAATAAGAAACAAGGACATGTTTGAAAAAGCAGGCAGTATTAAGCCGTTAAGTTCAGACTCGGTTACTCGAACCGGCATTGTATCTGGCTCTGAGTGGTCACCAACTCAAACACCTAGTCAGCCTCAAACTTCCTCCGATGTCGATTCCATCGCTATTATTGATCAGTCGCGCTCAGTTTCTCCATACGAAGTCGTATCTGCAGATCGGTCAAATGAGAGTTTGTGTAAAAATAAGGTAAAAATTTAAACTTAAAAATTCGAGACGACGGAAGTTTCATTTAAAAAAAAATATAATATATTGCATTTCAGGATGACTCGTCTATTGAAATTGAAGACTTCATTCTCTGTTGGCGCAATTCGAAACGTGGCGAGAACTGCAACGACAAATGGCTGTCTGCGAAATACCAGAATTCTTCGACGAATGATTTGCGTCCAAGAGTTAGTGAAATTTGCTTAGCTAATGAGAAATGCGAGTCTTTTTGCGATTGTTTGTGCGACCAGAATTGCGCTGTGCAGTGGCTGCACAACAAAAAGGAAAATTCGATTGAAAACAAATGTAATAAGAACATAAACACTAAAGTTCTATTTGAGCCGATGATGAAAATAATGTATGGGAAGGTCGAGGATTATTTGAGTTGCAATAAAAATTGGGAAAGTAGCGAATTTCAAAATTTGCAAGCGATTGATGATATTAAGAATTGGCTGCTAGAAGGGAAATGTATGAAAACCGGGGAAAGTGAACCGATTAATATGATAAACGAGAAAGTATGTGAAATGTTTAAACCTTATTTCGAAAAGGATTCGAAACAATGGCTTCGTGATAATTAAATATCATTTATTAAATAATATACCCGGTAACGTTAATTAATTTTGATCGAAATATTATGTATACTCAAAACTAGAAATAAACTTTGAAACAGTTTTAAATATAACAATATCATTTGTTCCACGTATGACGTCATTATTTTAGCATTCTTTTTATATAAGTGTCATGGCTCCTACTTCAAAATTCTTGGCCAAGCTTGACAATTTGCTCGTTCAAAGACCTTAAACTAATCAATGATTATCATAAAATATTCAAATATTTAAAATAGAGCACATGAAGATCAGAATTTCCATTTAATAACACAATGAAGAACGTAGAATCAAGGACCGATATTTTTAGTGGGAGCGTTAATGTCATCGAAAATCAAATTCAAAGAGAAATCGTGGCCCGAAGAGTTAAACTGCATGAATATTTTACAGACAAAGACCCATCGAGAAGTGGATATATATCATGTATGTGAAATTAATTAAAATGTTAAAGAAATATTATAAAATTATAATTTTTTTAAATATTTTTTTTTTTTACTTTTTAAATAGGGAATCATTTTGATGAATGTTTAAATAGAAATTTAGGCATGAAATTAACTCCCAGTGAATTAGCTGTATTTAAGGATAAGTATGACACTCGAAGAAATGAAACTTTCAATTATAGATTATTTTGCAAATATTTGGAAGGTAATTTTGAGCTTTAACAATTATTATTTAATTAAAATAACGAATTAAATCTGAAAATATCTAGGTATTGATACGTGGTATGATCACAAGGGACCTCCGATGAAATACGAGTAAAGAATTATATCAATAAATAATATCAATAATTTTAGTAATTATTTACTTTTTTTTTCAAGGCTCAGCATTCCACATCCATTACACACTCACACACCTGTATTAGAAGATCGGGTGAAAAGTCTTTTGGAACGTTTGTATCAACATTATTCATCTCATCTCATAGATGTCTATGATGACTTTATCAGTGTGGACAGATCGAAAGAAGGTCTGGTGTCGTTTGGACAAGTACGTCATAATTTCAAATACTATTGCATTTTTGTGTTTACAATTTACACTTAAAATTTCAGTTATTAAGGATTCTACGGGTTCCAAATACCTTCACAGAGGCCAACGTGAAATTACTCATGCAAAAATATCAAGCGCCTGAAAAACCAGGTTATTTCGACTATGTCACGTTTTATAACGAGCTGGAATTCACAGGTCTACCTGATAAAACGCGGTTTAGAGACACTCATAGGTTTCGTTCGCGCACTGGAATCCTCGAGTTAACATCCCCTGTAAGCATAAATTTATTTATTTGAAAGTTAAAAGTTCTAAACTAATTCGCTTATTCGCAGAGTATTGTGACTGTCAGCGTCAAAAGCCTCATCGACCGCATCATGCGCGTAATTTACAAACACAACATTCACTTATACGATTATTTAAACGTTTACGACGTGTCACGATCTGGAATAATATTGGAGAAGCAATTTGTCAAAGGAGTGTGGTTGGCTGTCGGAACTGAAGCAGGCTTAACTAAAGACGAAATAGTTGCACTGGGGCAATTTTTCCGCAATCGGGATGGTCACATTCCGTACCGGGAATTTTGCAACGTGATCGATGGCGCCTTCGTTCCACCGTTTTTAGAAACGAACGACGTTGGAAAAATGTGTCAAATGGATTTTGGTCATCGGAAAGATGATGTAATGTATGATAATTGATGAAGAAATATTTTATTTGCTATTTTTTATATGTTTTAGTTGAGGAATCGGATGGGTGAAGATGAAGAACGAAGTTTTCAATCGATTTTGAAACGTATTTCGCGCCGGGTTGACAAAGAGCATCTGCAATTAGTCACAGCGTTTGAAGAACACGAAAACGTTGAGTAAAAAACTTACTTTTTAATGCTGTATTTATGCGTGTTACATTTATTACAGAAAGGTGAACACCCTGGTTTAGTGTCGGCGAACGATTTCAACAGAATTCTTCAAAAATATAACATCGATCTTTCTCCGGGCGAATCACAGATTCTTTTGCGAAAGTATGAAACCTCATCTTCGGGTGGTATAAAATTTAAGACATTTTTACGCGATGTGGATAGAGGTTCGTTCGTTTGCCTGATATTTTTAGATATTAAATAGTATTTTGTAAAAGTCGTGTATTTTTTTTTTTTACAGGTTTTCAGCGGTTTCGCATATATTTCGATAACGACATTCGATTACGCGATCAGCGCACTCTACCGGGCGAACCACGGTATCAATGCGGTGCTGGGCAAATGGAAGATGTGTTTTCGACATTGAAAAAAATCCGACATCATGTGTTGGAGAAAAGATTAAGAGTAATTGCAAAAAGCAAAATTTATTGTCTTATTGATATTAATTAAATTTTTAATTTAAGGTGTCTGAATATTTTCGAGATTATGATTACACTCGAACCGGTTCCATAAATGAGTCTCAATTTCTAAGAGGTTTAGATCTGATGCTCGTAGGTGCTTTCAGCCAACATTGCAGAATCACGCAAGATGAACTCGGTGTTTTATTGACCCATTATCGAGATCCAACTAAGGCTGAAAACATCCTGTGGCGTCGTTTTGAGATAGATGTTGATGCTGGTTTGTTTTAACGATTTAAACACATGACTCACTTAAAACAACTCTTAAATCACTTTTTTTTATTTTAGTTTTTATGACCAGAAATTTAGAAAAAAATCCAACAATTAGGCCAGAACCTGCGGAACACATAAATCCAAACGTAATTCACGACCCATTGCCTTTGTGGACCACGATTAATCATGCTAGTACGGCATTGGAGAAGCTGCTCACCAAAATCCGCCAACAAAGCATCGATATTCGAAAATATTTCCTAGATTTCGACAAGTTTGCAACAAAATTTACAATATGACATTTAAGAATAAACTTTAAAAAGAAAAAAAATTAATATCAGGTGTCGCGTCAGCCGAGTTCCGCCTTCTGTTTTTGATCGGGCAATGTCCCATTTCCAATTTCACTTACCAGAAGCAGATCTCGATGCTTTGAGAGTCGTGTACAGTGATAATCGTGGATTTAATTACATTAAGTACAAAATTTAATTAAATTTTATCGCTATATATTGTTAATTTTTATTTTTATTATTATTTATTTCAAAGATTCTCAGAAGATCTTCAACCACAGCAGCAGGAATACGACCGCCACGGGGTTCTTCTGACCATGCTCAAAGCTCGATTAGCCACGCAACAGATTCGCCATCCAGGATCGTATATTGATTTACTGGATTTAATCTTCCGCATGAGAGGAAAAATGAGGAAATCTCGACTCATTTTGTTCGAATATCTCAAAGAGCACGATAAACACAACCGAAATATTCTCGACAAGTCGAATTTTCGACGTTCATTGAATCTTGCGGGATTTAATTTGACACTAGCAGAATATGATCTGCTTGAAACATGGTAAAAATATCTTAGCTTTTATTTTTTAAGTTTTTCAGACATTATTTTTTTTTTTTTAAAAAAAAAGCTTTGAAAGAGCAGATGCTCCAGATCAAGTGGATTTGATGCTTTTCTATGACACCATTAACTCGGCCGTAGCTGTGACCGAATTGGAGAAAAGTCCACTATCGACTCCATTTTTGCTACAAAGTGATCCACAAATTGCCACTAACAACTTGGGACCTGAGGACGACAAGTTGCTTTGGACTGCAATGCATCGGATGGCTCGACGAGTACGATAAATTGGCAATTTATTTACCATTTTCATTATTTTTAATGTTTTATCTATTTGTTTTGTAGTTGCGTCAACGACCGGTGTACATGGAACCTTTCTTTGAAGACCTAGACCCACGCCACACAGGGTTGTTAACGCGAACGCAATTTTATCGCGGTCTTGCGGCGCTTCACAGTTACGAAATTGTTATGAGCGATGAAGAATTTGACGCCGTGACCCGCCGATTTCGAACAGTGTCAGCTGGTCACAAAGACGTTAATTACAGAGCTTTTTTAAGTGTTCTCGAACACATATCGAGAAGCAACGTAACTGATGAATACTGGAAATAATTCAAAAACTAATCACACGAACAAGTCAGAAGTTTAAGGTTAAAATGCAAAACTATTTCATTATATAAAAACTCGAATTAAAAATTGCAAAGTATTAACTGTAAAAATTGTATATAAAATAAATGATTATTAACTTAAAATTGAATGTGCATTTTTCTTCTAGTTTGAATAAGATTTTTATACAGCAATGTTTGTATTTATCACACAATCACACGCGACTACAAACGAAGAAAAAAGGGGACCACCTGAGATAAGTAGCCAGAACCAGAGCAACAACGACGGAACG
>JAQFZP010002849.1:0-12099 GCA_034695745.1 Geophilus truncorum | reverse complement strand
TGGTGACTTCTGAGTCAATTTTTCAACTTTCTCAAATCACTTCTGTTTATAGAAGAAAAGCTAGTTCTTGGTGCAAGTAGTTTAAAAGATATCGCATGCATAGGTTCAGCTCTGATAGATTAGACGATTTAAACAAAAAATAAAAAAGTGAGCAAATAATAAGGCTTTTGCTTTTTTCTCAAATTTGGTCAAAAAATTTTGACTGACCAATTTCAATGTGGAAATATGCATCTTGAAAAATGGAGTCCACGCACTTGCTCAGTTCAATTTTTCATTCCTGGCGACCACTCGGTGACCATTCGAGTACCCTCCCGCGTAAAAAAAACAACCAAAAAAGTACGCAATCTCCTTGACAGGAATCGAACTCACAATCTACACCTTATCACACCAACGCTTCCGACCACTCAGCCTATTGACAGTTATTAACAACAGCTGAAAGTTTAATATATATATTTTCCCGTCAATTGTACAACATTTTTTCATTTTTTGCATCTAAATCTTTTTTGGGAAAACCATTTTTTTTTCTGATATTGGAGAGACACCTGTTTAATTTAATAAAAATTTAACTTGATAAACATTCCAAACATTGTTTTGTGATGATGGTGCCACTGGGTAAAAAAAGAAATGATGCAGCTATAAAAGTGAAAAATAATCATAACTTTTTTTTTTTTTTTTTTTTTTACATTAGAAATGCTTAAAAATAATTTAAATATCTTTAACCATCATAAGTTTATCCAGAACCTTATCTTCTTTCTTCAATGGCGCAAACCTTGTAAACAGATTTTTGTAGTTTAAAAAAGTATAAATTTAAAAGTGAAAGGAATCATCTGAGAATACTGTTTTTATACAATAAAGTAAAAAGTTAGTAAGTTATTGTAGCAAGTCAATTTTTAAAACAGTTCATTGGAATGGTTCGACTTTCTACATGGTTTTATTAGGCAAAAGTGGTAAAACAGTTGTACACATAAAAGGTTCTACTTGTAATAGAAAAGAAAAATTAAAAGATAAAATAAAAAAAGGAATTAAACCTCCCATGAACACATTACATGAACACTTACGAAAAAACTACTGCTCAACTCCAGACGAATCTGGATTTGAATTGTTCTCCCACAAGAAAACTAAGAGAAGAAAAGTTAAAAATGCACTACAGTCCTTTGAGAAAGATGTCTAAAATAAAATTAAAAGTTAAATTAAAAATAAACTTATGCTACAGGTCTCCATTTAAAACCAAAACAAATAAAAAATTTCAACCTTCCGGAATGACACATTTTAACTTCTTCCATACAACAAATCTGTTCACTTTTCAAATATATATATATATTTTATAATAATATACATAATATTTATATTTTTATGTATAATATGTACAGTTTTGGCAGGTTGAATATGTTTTTTTTAGTTTTTTTGTTTTTTTTAAACATATAAACTGTTTCCTTTCCTCTGTAGTTTTGTTCACACTTAAATACAAAGCCTTTCAAACCATGTTATTTCGATTTTATTCAAAACCTGTCCGTTTGTTAAATTCATTTTTAAAATGTAAAAAGACAACATTAAAAACACCGAACGATCATGACAGTATTGTAAAAGAATATTTATATTGAGGCACTACGGAATCGGTGGTCGTTGAAATCAATTTCTTTCGTTACACATCAACCTAAAACCAGAGCTGAATTGCATCAAAATAATCAAAGAAATGCATAGAATTTCACACACTTTATACTTTATATTTTTCAAAACCACGGATAATAAAATAAGGTAATTCAAGTTGCATCCAGTCACGATCCAAAGAGAGAAGAAACTCATTTTTTGATTTAAGATAATAATAAAAAAAAATATATACTCCAGAAAAGACTTCTTTTTTTTATTTTTGTAAAAGATCAAATTATACTCTCATAATTTAACAATTTCTTTATGCATTTTTATAGATGTTGTTCTGTTTTGCACTTAAAATCCATCCGAAAAGGTATTATAATAATAAAACATATTCGAGTGAACAAAATAAACTAAAAATGGCTGCCACAGGCTCCAAACTACCCACGTTTTATATTAATATATAACAATTACATGATTGAAATAAATCGGCAGTGATGAGATAACAAGAAGAAATGAGGGTTGAAATCATGTTAAATTACACAAAAAGTTAAAATAAATGGAAGGATTAAAAATCAGGAAGAAGAAGAAAAAAAAATTGTTTTTTTGTTTTTTTTATATAACCTTTGATTGTCTAGCTCTCAGTTTCACCACCAGAGGGACAAGAGAAAAATAATAATAATCATAATAATAATAGTTATAATCATTCTTATAGTTAGTTACTTAAACTTGAATGTTTCGTTTTCACAAAAACCATGATTTCGTTTTTAAAGTTCGGTACGACAAACTCGCAAACGACTTATAGCACGACGGAATTTCAGCGTACGGCATTATTGTCTTGTGGTCGGTTCAGTTCCCACAAACACTGAGCAACAGTTCGTGAAGATTCCACATTGCTCATAGCAACTATAGATAAATTCGATTCGTATCGTTTCACCAAGCTAAATAAAAATGATAAACAATAATAAAATACACTGTCAACATTAAACCGACGGTATTTGAAAACTACTCACTTTTTTGCTAGGGCGGAATATGTTACGAGATTGCGTAGAGTGAGTGCAGCAGTTAATCGTATGCTCTTCGTGACCGGTCCTTCCTTCTCCTCCTAATGAAAAACAACATTAATTAAATCTTATTACTAAATACAAATAATACATAATAAATGCAAATAAACTTACAACTCCCATCAACTCTTTCTGGGCCATGAACTCCAATGCGTGTCGTCGAATAGCTTGAACGGCTGCATTAGGAGCGTACCCTGGATGAGGTGGTGGTGGAGCCGGAGGTGGAATTGTAGATGACCCCATCTGAGACAGCTGTTGCCGCCTCGTCGCTTGTAACCTCAACATGTTGTCGCTACAATGCCGGTCCTGACAAGACGAGACAAGACAAGACAAAACGTTTATTTTTTCAAACTTTTTATTACTCGTTAGCATTTGCTACCTGTAAATGCGTCATCAGGCTTAACCGTTGCCTTGTCATTTGATCACAACTTTCCCATAAGCATGACATCGTGGCTTCGTTCTCAGGCACGTGCGTTTTACACGCGTGAACGAACACAGATGCGGGCGAGTTAAATGACCTGCAAATTGACAAAAAAATATTTATATAAATATATATTTTTTTTATTTTTTTTTTACAAAAATTATTTATGAACTTCAGTTTTAAATCTCACTTCATGCAATCCTTCCACTCGCACACAAAGTCTATCTTGGCATCGTCCTTTTTCGGTTCTGATTTGATTGCAACCACCTTGCTCGGATCTATCTTGCCATCGCTCGTGCCCTTTTCGTTCTCCTTCGCATCCGGGATGTTCGGCCCATTCTTCTCTTCAGTAGCTTCCACGGCAACAATGGTGGACGTCGAAGCCGAAAGCGGCAGCTGGTCGCCGAAAGAACCTTGCAGCGCAGCCGACATCTGTTGCTGAACCTCCGACGGACTCAGAATCGGACTCGACGATTCCGACGACACCGTTTTCACGGGCACTGCTTTGATCACTTCCACTCGAGTTCGTTTGGCCTCGTGACCCACCTGAGTCGCGTCTGGCGCGAGCCTTTTTACAGCGATCACGGTCGTCGTGGTCGTCGTGCCGGTCTTCACCTGCTGTCGCAACTGGTTCAGCTGTTCCATCGACACCCTCGGAAATCCGATCAGCTCTTCCGACTCGCTCGACTTGCTCTGCACCATCAATTTGCTCGCACCCGGCAATGAGCTCCAGTCTGTCAAGACCGTGGCCGTTGTCGTCGTCGTCGTCGAGCACCCGCCCTTGTCGCTCCGCGTCGAGTCCAGAGTAATGGGAAGGATGACTTTGACCGTTTTCGGTGTCGTCGCGACGGCCGCGGTCTTTGCAGTCGCAGTGGCACTTTCACCGTTTGTTCGTGGCACTGTGGACTTCGTGGCAAACACCAAACTACTCCCACTGTTCACTTGTCCCTTACCTGATCCCGCATCCGAGTTTTTACTCCTGTCCACAATCCCATTCATGGTCAGCAACGCGTCTTTGTGCACTTTTCCCTCCAACAGATCGGCCAGAACGCCTTTCCGACGCATGGGTGACGATTCGTTGAACCCCATCGGAGGACTTGCCTCCATAGTTACGAAGTTCGGAGAATCCGGTTCGCTCCGGCTACCGTTCTGAGTCGCGATTCCGTTCTGCAGCGACGAAGTCGAGGAAGACGTTCTAACCGACGCACTGCCCCTTAATAACTTGTCCAGCGTCGGTTCGTCGTCGTCTTCCTCGAGTCGCTTCTTGGTCCCGTCGCGCAGATGGTTGTCGACTCGCTCGATGCATGCCTCGTGGAACTCCGATGTTTCAGTCAAGTCTTTCGCGTGTTCTACCTGGGCACACACTTGAAACATGCGATTTTCTTCTAACTGAATGTTTCGAGTGGCGCCGTTGACGCGCGACTTGGGCGACCGAGGTCGCAGATTACTTCCAGTGTTTGTCTCTTTGCGCCCTGTCGCCACAGTCGTGCGCGTGGCTGTAGTAACGGTCGATGATCCCGTTCTTACAGTCAACGGTCCGTCGGTGTCGACTGCTTGAGATGCCGCCACTTCGTTTACGGCAGAACCATTGGACGATTGTTGCTGTTGCTTCAAAAGCATGTTTTGACTGACCTACAAAACATAAGTTAACAAATAGCTTCTACTGCATTAAAAATAGATTTACTTACTTTGTTTGCGAGTAAACTTTTGATCAAAGTAGACGAATCTTTCGACGCCTGCGTCCTTTGGGGCGTTGACGGTGGCGTTGCAGCTGTGGGCTTCATCGCCGACGGCTGCGAACGTCCTAGTAACGCCTGCTGCAGATGTGGATGGCTGTTTGCGGTGCTGCTGGTGCTCCTGGGAGGAGCGCTTAATTGTGCTTTCAGAATTGGCGAATTATTCGAAGTGAGGCCGCTGACTAACCCTTTCGGAGTGCGCTGATTCGCGGTTGTCGCATTGGG
The DNA here is from genome assembly GCA_034695745.1 of Geophilus truncorum. Taxonomy (NCBI): domain Eukaryota; kingdom Metazoa; phylum Arthropoda; class Chilopoda; order Geophilomorpha; family Geophilidae; genus Geophilus; species Geophilus truncorum. The sequence goes on along the minus strand of JAQFZP010002849.1, from coordinate 7,063 downwards.
CGCTGGACTTCGTGTAGGCATGTAGATGGACACTGGAAGCGTGACGGCTCGCCGGCGAATTCCCTCCAACTGCACGTCACTCCTAATCCCCTCTTGTCTTGACTTCACTTGCGGATACAAATTCCTAAAAAAAACAAAAATATAAAAAAAATTCCCAAAATTTAAAAATATTAAAAAAAATGTTTCACCCATACTTCAATAAATTTATCAACTGAGATGGCGGCACGAGCCCCTTTTTGCCCAACTTATTGCACGTCGTTTGATAATTGACGTACAGCTCGTTTTGAGATACACAACTCCCTGGATGCCACTCGTAATACGCACGCAGCCAATTAGACGCAAAAGTATCGTTATCGGCTTCTTGGTAGCCTTGCACGACTGCAGGTGAAACAGGTGTCGTGTTTCGTTGAGTAGGTGGAGGTGCTGGTTGAGGTCTTTGATTGATGGGCACAGTGGTTACAGGTTGCACCGGTGGCGCAGTTTCGATCACTTTCATCGAAATGCAAGCGGAAGGACCGTACGCTTGCGCTTCGACCGTAATCAAGTTGATTAAAACTTCCACCACTCTGTGCACGCGAATAATGCTGTTGCATACTTCCGGTCCGAGATCGGTGATGTGGTATAAACACTCCAGAACGTAAATTAAAATCATGATGTCGTAGATCGTAAGTAGGTTGCAGATGTGTTCGTACATCTTCTGTTCCAAATTTTTGATGATCGTCTCTTCGTTGCCTTCGACTTTGCACAACCCTGTTAAGATTTCCAGCGCACGGATGACGAGAAAGCGATCTCGAGAAAGCAAACTATGTGCCAATGTGTGAAACATAATTTGCGTGTTCATACCGTCCGTCGGGTCCAGCGAAATCTTAAAAAGAATTAAATTAAATTAATAATGTTAAGTTTTGACTTAAAAAAAATTTAAAAAAATTACATCTGATGACACATTTCCGAGTGTTTCCAATGCTAACTGTCGAAGACTGGACCATTTAGCATGAACACACAAGAACAGAAACCTAAAATACGACACGTAACAAAACAAAATTAATTTAAATCAGTAAAAACGCCGAAAAAGTTGATTTTACTTCAAACAAGTTGGACTAGATGCAATTATCGATGTATTGGCCTCTTCGAATGACAAATTCCACAAAATGGTAGCAATCTGCAAAACACGTTGGCCTTCATTTTCACGCACGCCCAAACTCCGACCCACATCAAATAATTCTTCCTCTTCCGCCCTATCATTTTTTTGTCCGATCAGGTAAACTTCGCGCAGCTTTTTGTCGTCGATAATTTCGTCCCAAAACCTTGACATCTGTCTACCCTTCATACTACCCCATGATTTTTCTAGTAGACTTTTAAAATTCGTATTGCCTAAAGATGCAATATAAAAAAAAATAAAAAATTTAACCACAAAAAAATCAAAATAAAAAAAAATAATTATAATTCAATTTTTATTTTGTTACCTTCTGTCCACACTCCTGCATGTGAGACAAGCAGGTCGATGAGACGTGGATTTTTTTGTAACCTGAGCGTGTGACGGCCTTCATTCGACAAAAGGGTACACACGTTGAGTGCAAAATCCACTTCATTCGGAAACCCACTTTGCAGCGACAAAATAAGTTTGTCATAGTCGCTGACCGTAGAAAAATCAGTCGATAAACCGAACTGACTCCTCGCATTCTCTGCAAATAAAACCAAATACAAACATCATGTAACACACAGAGACTTTGAAAAAAAAAATCCTTACCTGATACATCGTGTTGATGATGATTATATGAAAGTGGAACTAAATTAGCTAAAGATTGAGTTTTCCTAGCAGGATGATCCAAACTCTCAATCCCTTCGTCATCTGGATCTTCTCCTAAAAAGTGAATCTTCTCGTAATGATCCAAATACCTAAAAAAAACAAAAAAAAAAAAACAACATTTTTTTTAAAATAAATTTTATTTTTTTAATTATAAAATTCGCGCGTATTCTTTATCCCAGATAACCCCAATTATTCTTTTGGATCACTTCCAACGCTAAGTGCAAACAAAACAAATAGTGTGAGATAGTTAAAGTAGACCAACCTAACCTTGACCTTGCCCTCTCCTTTACTGACCCATTTCTATACTTCTGTAATCATTCAGTAGATTGGGGTTTCCCTGAACCAGATCGCAAGAGCTAACCTTAATCTCGGTGTCAGCAAAACTGTTCCTTATTTCGTTTTACCTGGTTAAAAATATCCTTCTTATCGAGCTAAAAACCAATTTAATTCGCACTTTAAATGTGAATGTAAACAAAGTGCTCATTTTAAATGCAAATGTTTAAAAAAGAAGAAAATTTTCATTTTTTTTTTTTTATAATTAAAGATCATTTTTCAAAGTTTTTATTAAGAAATCTGCCGTTCCATCCTTTTTATGAAATGTATCTTGCCCCACCATTGATCGTTTTTAGCAGATGGAATAACTCTTGTGTCTAATAAAATGACTCGAATTCCCGCTGCTTCCTCGTCCAAACTCAATCATTTGCTATTTCGTTTCTCCCTAAACACCCGTCACTGTTTGCCAGCGGTAAAAACTAGAATCGACCGATAACGAATAGAAATACGGTAAACACAAAAAGTCGGGAAAAAATTAAAAAATATTTTTAACCGAAATTATTTTTATCTTTATGAGCTACCACCTCGAAATTGTAAACAATTTTTTTTTATACTATTCAAAATGTCAGCATGCAAAAAGTAAGAAGGGGGAGAAATTGAAAAGAGGCAAAGCATTCCTGTGGGAAGTTGGAAACGTTCTTTTGGTTTCATGGTAGCGAACAAAAACAATATAAAAAAAAATGCGTGAGTGAAAACAGAAAATAAAACGACGGCACTTGATTATGTAATTTAGACTGAATTTCATAAATTAGATGCGCAGAAACCTGCTGATAGCTTGCGACAGCTGCACATTTATAGTATCATTATATTTACCTACAAAGTACAGTGATGATTCGGAAAATATCGCGGAAGTTAAAAAAAATCAAAATCAATAAAGACCTTTAAATTTTAGAGTACCATGGTATATAAAAAAATTGTATTAATTTAATCTAATCCACATTGAAATGATGTTACGATCAACCAGGGTGTAATGATAACGCACTTTTTACCGCCCTACTACCTTAACGTTGAATTGAACATACACTTTATTGGAATCGGTTCAACGTTAACCGTAAAATGCAAGTCGAAGGTTAACGTGGAGAATCTGTCATTGAATTTAAATACCATTACGACTACTTTAAAATAGAGCAAAGCCATAAAAAATATCAAGGTCACAAAAAAGAAAAATATAAACAATAACAAATTGTGTAGATACCTTTGTGTATAATTTACCATATAATTACTCATTTTTCTACGTTTTTGTACTAGCAATGTGCTCTAATGGCGAAAAAACAAACAAACCTGTTGAATTCTGAAATCGTGATAAAACATTGCTGGTATTGAAAACACGTGTACAAATACTCGTTCTCAAATGACAACTAATGAAATCTAAGCGTTACTTCATTACGATAATTAATTTCCGACTAGTTACGACGTTTTCTTTTGCTTTTTCTGATATTGTGTAAGTCAGTAATTGACTGAGTTTAACGAATAATAAAAAAAATAAAATAATAAAATAAAAATAAGAGTAAATAAAAGACGGATAATGGTTATTTCACATGATCAACGATGATCGCTTTCAAAACCAAATCGAGGCCGCAAGACGAGCCGCTGACTTATTGATTACCGCACAACGACAACAACAAGATTTGCGACATGACAAAAGCCGACATGTTGGATTTCATTTCACCAATTTAAATAGAAATTGTAACCCGGAGTCAAATTAGCCTATTTTTCTACGAACAAATCAATTTTTTTTAAATTAAAAAAAAAAAAATCAAACTAAAACAATTTTCCCTCCCTCCCGCACAAGTAAAATATAAATAAACAAAAACTCGATGCAATTACCGCGTAATCGAGCGGAATCGCGACTTGAACTGGTACAACTTTACTTATTAAAAATAAAATTTTTAGCAATTTTTATTTTTTAAATTAAAAACTAGAAAATGACTTTTTACTTAAAAATAAACAAAAGAAAATTAAATAAAGATCACACGATAAAAGAGCATTGTGTTGAACAAATTCACGCTTCCGGTTTCTCCAGAAAATGAAATAAAAAAAAAAAAAAAAGAAAAGAAAAGGCTACTCCAATATTAGTTCAAAGCCAATTACCGAAACCCGAAAATACATAGCAAATTTCCTTTATTGGTTGTCAGTTCAGATATTGCTTCATTTTAAACAGCGCTAACCCATAGCACTTAACGAATCGAAGAAATGAAATTCCAATTTAAAAAATAAAAAAAAATGATTACTGCATTTCATTTAAAAGCATGCTCAAAATTTAAGATCTAATCCTACGACCCTTGGTAGAGCTCCCTTGCCCATTTTCTTCAACTGCCAGCTACAGTGATGATTTTTCAGCTTGAAAATTGATCGTTCCTCAGCTTCATTTTTGCACGCTTTTCATCAGAACAAAAGCTCAGTTGGCTCCGATTACAACTCAGGAGGGAAGAGACACGCGGATACAGACAGACTGATTCAATTCCACGCAAAAATGGATCAACTAAAGCCGGCACTAAAATCTAAACGCTCCTTACGTATTAACCGCTTAAAACATCGTCATATTAATTCTCATTATAGCTTAACCGCGTTTCGCTCGCTTCTCAAAATGGAATATTTTTGTTTTTTGGATCCAAATTTAATTTAATTTAATTTAATTTTTTTTTTTTTTTTTATTTATTTTTTTTAAATTTCAATTTCAATACATCTTAAATTTTTTAAATAAAAGCATTCATTACTCGGAACAATTTTCCCGACGAATGATTCACAACCCTTTCAATGCACCCCTGCAATTCTTTTTATTTACCTTGTTATGTAGCTAAACCCGGACATTGACCTTGGAACATACATGATGACGTAAGAGGGAAAAGACTTCTAATCAACTCAACAGCGAAAAAAAAAAAAAACATTTCCTACTTGATGTGCATGCACCAGGTAGAAGTTTCATTCAGGCAAATACAATGCGGGCCGTGTATTTATTAAATTTCCAAATAATAATTCGCTAATAAATATGCAGAGAAAATGGCGCATTTCAGATAAAAATGTCTTTTAAAATTTAAATTCTACCGACCAAAGGCACCGGGGAAAAGGAATGGCAAATATTTATATCTACAAGGCACATTGTGTAAGATTTTATGGCATCGAAACACGAAATCAGAGGAATCTATAATCTCGGCAGTCGATCTGAATTAGAGGTTAAGTTGAGTTTTGGTCAATTTTTACTAGCTTTCAAAATTCTTACAATTACGTTTTATGAACGGCACAAAATGTTAACCATCTTACAAAATAAATGCTAATAAACTAGAAATATCAAACTTTTTGTAATTCTACATAAGTTTGATTTTTCTCTGGGTTGTTCGCTGTAGCAACAAGTTAACCAATTCCAAGGTATTGATTAAAACAAGAAATGTGGAAAAGTTTTCCTATCGTACTTTAATAAGTACGGTAGGGAAGAATTTCCACTTTTCTTGCTTTCTCAATGTAATGTTACCATCAAAAGTATAAAAGTTTCATACATATATTGATTTTGTTTTCTTTTTTAGGGTGAATAAAAACTTACCGAATGTAAAATTGTTTTAGTGCTAAAGCAGCATTGGCACAAGATCGTGGAAGATTCATTTTTTGTAGAACCGTGTCCCATTTTTGAGTGTCATTTACCTGAAAATTATACGATTTGGGTTAATATAATAATCATTGAAAAAAATGTATAAATTATGAACAATGGCGAAAATTTAAGAATTGATAAATTTTTAACAATTATAAGTGTGGGTTGGTTTACATTCTGGTTGTTTTGTCTTATTTAATGCAAAATTAATAACCAATTATTAAAAAAGTAAAAAAAAAAATTATTTAGGCCATTCAATTTATTGAATTTTTATTTCAAGTTTACAAGTTGTTAGCATTTTTAATATTTACTTTTTAACTGAAATTTGATATATTTCTCAAATTCATCTTACCCTTGAAATTTACGAATATCTGTAACTAAAAATAGACAATCTTGGTAATCGGGTATTCCCACTGATACTCATCCCTAAAACACTTAACCATCTTAATTAACTAAAAATGTAAATTTAGTGAGAAATTTACGATAAACTCACGTTCGTATACAGACAAAATAAAAATTAATTAAAATGAATAAAATAAAATACAATAAAATAAAATAAAATATAAAATTTAAATTGCTTAATTAACAAAAATCTTAAGTTAAATTTCACAAAAACCAAATTACTAAAATAATACACCAAAACAAATTGCAAAAAAAAATCGAGTAAACAAGAAAACTTAGCGAACTCAAAACAAAACTTGAGGCCTAATTTCGATCCGCAGGCGAAAAATCTCAACAATAATCAATCAATTCACCGTAACTTCGACCAATAACTTCACGGCAATCAAAAAACCCAACAAAGACACTTAAATTGCAATAAAACAGTATAAAATGAATAAAAATATGAGAAAAAGCGATTGAAAACTCACCTTCCTCCAACCTCCTAAGCTTGTCACTTGCTGATACAGCAGCGACAGATCGACGGCTCGGCCGTTAAGGCTGGGAGTTCGTCGAAACGGGGATCTTAACGAATCAAAAGAAGCGTAAGCAAAACAATAAACAATCACGCAAGTTGGAATGTAACAGAACTTACCCTCGGCTTTCGTGAAATTGCCTTAGCTCTGTGAGAAAAGCATTGTCTGTCGGGTGTGCGTGTTTGGGCGCCGAGTCCTTTGCTTGATATTTGGCCATTTTTCACCGTTTGGATCGTCTTCAAAACATATCTCAGTCACGCACAAAGTATTGATATCTCCTTTACCGAGCTTCGGAGAACGACTGAACGTGGTATTAAGATAACTCAAATAGAAATCCACAGACAAACTATCCCCTGAAAAGGGTGCTCGCCACCATTGCGGCCGCCATCAATCCAATCCTACCAATAACGCCTTGATTGAGGCTAA
>JAQFZP010002848.1:0-12100 GCA_034695745.1 Geophilus truncorum | reverse complement strand
TTTTGTTGGACACTTTTATTGATCTTTGCAATATTTCAATCGAGAAATCAAAGCATGTAAAGTTTGCACGATTCATCGAATAATAATGAGCGCCGATGAAGTAGATCTCTTGGTGCTCGAAAGGTGTAAGCTTAAACATCATCATCTGCTCGAGTGTCGTCAAGACGACGACAACAACAACAACAACAATGACCATGAACCAAAAGGCTTAATCTAGATACAAATAATAGGCTTAAATGTATATAAGAATTCAAACCTAATCTAAACTAAACATTAAAATGTCTAATGAAAAGCCACAACACGATAAATTATGCAAAATGTTGAAACTATTCTTGTTGTTGGTTGCCAACATGATTTATAAATATAAAATTTCATTTCATTTTTTTTTATAAGGATATTTTAAAGCAAGATGTTTTTTTAATTGGGCCTCTTGAACCTTTTAAACGATCTTTGGTCATGCAATACTTGGTTCGAATTGACTTTTCCACTAGGAAAAAGTCAATTATTATTTTTCTGTGAATTGACAAAAAATATGTAGAATACATTTCTCTATCACGAGACACAACAGAATCAGATTTAAAGCAGAGACGTGAAATTAATGATATGATCGCACATTTTATTTATTGTTCAGTTTTTTTCATTTCTTATTTGAACTAGGGTTACTCTTTTCCATTTTACCGGTAAAAACGGTAAAAACAGTAAAATTTATAAAAATATGAAATAAGAAAATAATATATTAATGGGTAAAAAAACATTTAAGCCTATCATTTGTACCTAGTTTAAGCCTCTTGGCGCATGATCATCGTTGTTGTATGCTTTCATTTTTGATCTGTCATCCTTTCTGATTGTTTTCTACAATGATATGATGTATCAAGTTGATGACTATTCTTAAGAGTTTTCTTTGCAAATGTAATCACATTATTGAATCAGTAAAGCCTTTGCTTTAGCCAGAGCAACATCTCTTCTTTTCTCTCTCTCTTGCTCATGATTCTCTGGAAATTAGACCAACTTCACTTGGACTTCTTGGCCGTTGGCAACCTGGACTCGCCGGCGCCATAATTCGTTTTTCTGTCTTATGATTCTCTGGAAACCCGAGCCAAGAGTCAGTCCTTCGCCGCGTGATACTACTGTAAAGTCGTGATTTGGGGCTCGGTTTCAGCTCCGGCCGGCCGCCATAGCTCATCTACGACTATCGCATCATCGAGCAGATGCACAACGGCGAAGGCGACCTCTTCTCCGTCTCGTGCCGTCGACTCGGTCTCTCCGGTCACGTGCTCGTCGCCTAAGCACGGTGGTGCTACGCCCGAGCCGGTGATGAAGCAGTTCATGAATAAGCTGACGCCGTTCGAGTACCACGAGATTTTCGGCATCTACTTCATCGGCATTAGCGCCAAGAAGCGGCAAAGCAACATCGGTGGGTGCAACAACTGCAGCTACGACGACGACTAGGACTCGTTCATCCACGTGCCGCACGACTACATTGCCTACCACTACGAGATGATTGAGATCAATGGCAAGGGCAGCTTCGGCCAGATCGTCAAGGCGTACGACCACAAGAACTAGCAGCATCAGGTACAGTGCTTAAGTGTATACATTTAATAAAACAATAACTAATGAGCTGGACCATTGAGTGGCCCTTGTGGGTTTGAAAGAAATTTATTTTGTCGATGTTATTTACCCAAAATTCGTTACTTATCGATTTCAAAGAGGAGCATAAATTAAAAATGGCTGCTCCTGATGGCGATATTTATGGTACTACGCATGTGACAAACCATTAATTCAACTTAATTACTTGAGTGATGTGGATTTTATAAACTAATGAAAAGAAAAGCATTTTAAACATTTTGAGAGCATGACATACCAATAAAAAGTTGCAAGAAACAATGATCGTCCACTTAAGCACTTTACATAATATATTCAAAATTTTCCATGATTATCAACAGCCAACAACAAATTCAAATCACAATTTACGAAAATACAATGCATACCAGTTAAAAATTGAGTTACCAAAGCACAATAATCATTAAAAATAAAAAAGAATTTCTTACCACAATTCCCATCTATACAATAGCAAGACAAATAAGACATGGAAAAAAAATATTTTGGCGACGTTTTTTTAAAAGAATTACTCAAAAGATCAAAAACTAAAAGATTATCTTCACTTTCAGAGAAAAAGTAAACATTGTTGGCAACCGTGACCCTAAACTTCCACTTTTCGCTCACGGATTTTTCAATTATCGCTTTGTCAAATTTCAAAATTCTTCCACTAGATGGCGTGAGCATCATCTGTTGAACAATCGGAAGTGCTGCATGCTGAGATAATATTGTTGGAAAACCAAACAAGGAATGGTCGTCGATCATTTAGGGACTGAAGGAAAACACGAATTTCGTCATTCTGAAGATAATCCACATCAACACTCGACAGTCGAGAATCTAATCATTGTTGTATTAAGATTTAGGTGAGAATTTAAAAAGTAGTTTAGTATAATAAAAACTGAAATAAATACTTTTTTTTTAAGATTTAATGTTGGAATGACTTGCAATAATTCCTTATGCCTGAGAGAAATTCACTTTCCCGGTTTCCAAATGTTTCAATGGTTGATGCCAGAACTCATGGCAGTCGTTACTGTTTTGGTGATCAGCTATGTAAATATTACTGTTATATATTTTTTCGTAATGTATTCACCATCACATTGGTTCAATTTTTATATAAATAGGCTTCGAAATTCCAAACTATTTGCATGCTGGGAGATATTTTGACTTGAATTAACGACTATAACTCCAGCAAAGAAGTATTTTATTTTTATAATAATGAATCCATAACAATTTTAAATATTTTTTATCATTATAGAACATAGCGAAAATCGAGTAACAAAAGAGAAGCTGTGATGGATTTTTTACGAGTGAGTCGTCGTCGTAGCTCCAAGTGACGAGAAAGATGACTACGAACGTCGATCTGATCCTGGAAGTGAGAATCAAATCAATTTTAATTATGAATTAAATTTATCCAGCGATATAACGAGCACTTATTTTTGGTTCTGGCAATTAGAATTTATTGCTTGTTTAATTTTATTTGTAAATTTAGCATTTACTACTACAATCTCGAAAGGCGCAACGGTTGTCACATGACTCATTTAAATTCATCGGAAAACTTACAAGAAGGAAGAGAATCAGTTTGGCACCGAAGAAAGAGTGGGATGAATCTCTACATCTCTAAAAAAAAACAAAAAAAACAATAAAGGTAATTTATTACTTATTTTTAATTTAGGCATTTTTTTTATTGAAACTGTTTAAACTATTTCTGACAAATAGAAAATTTTAAAAGTAACCAGAGGACTTTCTCACCTCTCGAGTCGCTTACATAGCAGTTTTATCTGTATATCTGTCGTTTCCTCTTTGTTTTGAATCTTATATTTATTTAAAACCTGATCAAAACGACCATGTTTGTAAACCTAAGCTTTTAGAGGTACGCAAGGCTTTGATTGTGAAGGACCGACTTTTTGATTATTTCTGCTTTTTTTACCAATTGATTATAAATGTGACTTGTGCTTTGACATAACGTTTTGGAACTTTGTTTATTGGAGCCCTGACACAAGAGTCACTATTGGTTTCTGTTGCTGTATATATATATCTCTTGTCTTTTACTACTTCTGACCCTTGGTTGGTTCTGGTCTGGTCTGGTCTGAGTCAGATGATCTTTTCAAGTTAGCACTTTTTGTTGATTCATTTCGTTTTCGTGAATTTTTTTGTTTGCATTATCATTAGTTCTTGTTTGTACATTACCAGTGTTTTGAGGTTTATGACCTCGCAACTCGTCACTATTTTACCATCAGCAAGCAGTTCGTGCCACTCGGCTTTTTGTTAGGTTCCACACACGTTCTCACCCAAACCCTCATCTTTCACTCTTCGCTCGCACACATCCTTCCACTTCCATTCACATTCACACTCTACACCCCACCCCTAATCCTCACTCCACTTCATACATCCTACACCTGACATCCCACACCCAGCAGTGCCCGGGGTAGGGAAATTCGGTTAGTGTTATTTTGTTCTCAGTGTTGCTTTTAGGTAAACAAACAAAAAATTAAAATTAAAAATTAAAGAGAAACACTACATAATGCTGTGAATTAGACTTACAAGTTTTAAAAAGACTCACAAGGCATAATATTAATTGAAAAGCATTAATGCAGAAGCATAATTAATAGTTGGGTCAATACAGCTTTTTAAATACGGTACCGGTAGTTAACAAATTAAAATAAAACAATTTTGCACCAATATTAAATAACAAGAGGGTTTTTTTTTAGAGAGTCAGCAAAGTGTCTGCATGCTTTTATTTTTATTATAAAAATTGCCATTTCTTTTTATCTTACATGTGCACTACAGACGCCAAATTTAAAATGTAGATCATGTGATTTAATCAGCCAATCAAATTATCAAGAGTCTTATAAATCTTTACAAAATAGAATTTGAGCTTGGTTTTCTTTGTCTTTAATAACAATTTTATTTCTTTTGAATCAATTTCTATTCTTTAAACAATTTGACCCGTGAACATTAATCAAGGTCATTTTATGATTTTTTGACAGCCAGCGAAGCGGCTGCAGGTTTCTAGTTTTGGTTAAAACCACAACAACGTATATTTATTCAAGTGATTTGTCTTATAATTACATCTCCCAATTATATTTACACAATAACATTACTGAATTACCTCTAAATATTTTTTTTAAATACTTCTGTATAATATGCAACTAAATGCAACTAAATGCATAAAAATGCATTAAATTATAAAATATTAAAAGTATGGTATCGTATATAAAATATGGGGAATAGCACTGCGCGGCATTTAAAAACAAAGTCAGATCAGTTGTTAACATTTAAAAAACTTTGTTCTCCACATAAATTTCTACATTTTTTTGGTAGTTGTGTGTAATCTTTTACCACGGTCTATCTGTAACGTCAGTTTCTTTTCTCGTTGTCTGATTCTTGTAGTTCATTTAAAACAGGTCAAAACGATCCTGTTTAATTGAGGTAGACCAACTTTTTCATCATTTCTGTTTTTCTTGTACTGTATATAGCCTTGGCAAAAGTGTCGCACTTGTCACTGCCAGGAGATGCGATCTACTAATGAGTGATCAGTTTCTCTTGGTGTATTTTTCTCTTTTGTCTTTTCTTTCTTTTGGCCCTAATGGGGCTGCTAGTAGTTTACAAATATTTTTTCTTGCATTCAAAGTTTTATAGTGTATTTCTATATTTCTTTTGTTCACCCATTTATGATTCGCACTATGCGAAGTTTGTGTTGTCTTTGGCGAGGTTTTCACTTCTACATTATTTCCTTTCGGGCCAGTTTTAAAGGCTTTCTTTTCGAGACTGGTTTCAAAAGCTTGGTCTTTTGACTAATTCTTTTTGGTTTAACAACCCTTCTTAGGTTTATGGTTTTCTTTTTAAATGTTGCACACCAGCATAACCAAAACCTCACCATTAATTGTTAATCAAAAGATGCAGCGTCACTAGAATTTAAAAAAAAATATTTTAAATTATTTTAAATCATTTAAAAACAAATTTGTTTACCGTCGAACATCGTTAATAAGATGGTTTCAATTTCAGATAATTGTTTAAAACATGCCAGGGACACTCTAAAGACATGCTAAAGACACACTAGAGATACACTAAAACAGCTAAAGACATGCTAAGAATACGATAAACAACTTGCTCAAAACACATTAAAAATCCACTATACCGGTACATGCTAAATACACAGTTTTGGCAGTAACGGAACACGATTCCGATTTGCAATTTCGTCGCAAATCGTGTACGCTTTGCCGAAAGTTTTCGTTTCTTACCCACATAAAAATGCCTTGCAAGATCTTGTAAGTGTTGTTTTACACGAACCCAGTGCATGACACTGAAAGGTATTCTTAAATGTTGATAACATTTCCTGCAAGAATTCCAACATTTTTGTCATGTAGAATCTTGCAAGATTCTACAAGACAGTGCCAAAATAAACAAAGCCGACAGGATTTTTAAATAATTCTTGCAAGATTTCTATAACAGATTTATTGTTGATAGAAAATATGTATAACTATGATATCCATTCCATATATAGATACCATAGTTGGGTGACAATCAATTACATTATTTTGATAGTTGTGGCATTAAGGCTTATTCACCACAGACGGGCTTCGTCTCGGCCTTGCGCCCTTACGGTTACCAGGGACAACCAGTTTACAATTGAAGATCATAGTTACCATTACTCATACACTAACAATCATCCACTTCTCACACTTCATTATCACATCATCACATATTCTTAATTAACTCAATTATACTACATTACTCCCCCCAATTGTAAACTCAAATAACCCAAAGAAAGCTTAAAATTTAAAACTTTTGCATTCAAACAACTTTATCAAAATGTAACTAAATTTCTACCTTAAATTTTAACACTCAAAATAACAATCAATAATCATTTAAATAAAGTCTTTTTTTTTTTTCCTTTTACGGAAAGTTTTGCATGTTCCTAATCACCAATCTTCTTTACTTTGTTCTTGCTCAATTGCTGATCTTTTTTTGACGGTCTTTTTACCTCGCCAGCCGCATACGCTGCCTTCATGCGTCGTGCTTTCACTAGCTTGTCTTCTGCGGGCTGGCGCGTAGACACGTACTCTGTGCGCTGCTCAATGTCGCTCTCAGAAGATGGAGACGATGCCTCTCGGACAGTAGATCCGGTTGATGATGACGATGAGGAAGAAGAGCTCGCGCCTAGCTGCTGCGCAAGTGAGTCTTCTGATGACTTTTCTGCTCCTCCTCCTTCACCACTCACTTGAGGCACCGGAGAGACGACTCGCGGAACCTCCACCCTCGGAGATTTCGCCTGCACCGGCGCCTGCACAACCGGAACAACAGGAACTGCTTGAGCGGGAGGCACGGCCCTGAGTACACGTCTTCTAGTGCGCACGACGAATGGCTCATTCCCGAGCGACTTCTCTCTTCGCCGGGTTCATTACATTCTTCTCTTCTTCAGACTGCTCTGCATCACGTACAATATAACACGATCCTTGGCACTGGTCACCTTCGACTCCAATCTATAACGTAGATGGTTAATATGGCAAACTTTAACAGTATTATCATTAATGTCACGGATCACATAGGTAACTGCCCCCTTCTTCTCCAACACAATGGTTTCTCGCCACGGAGGTCTTGAAACGGCATTACACGGTACCACACCGGATCACTGACTCCTAATTCTCGCAAACCAGACTCCTTCAGTTCCTCCAACTCTCAGTGCCTCGGTCTAATAGCATCTAAATAAGTTCTAATTTTGTCTGCCTAACATCGCAATCGCTGGGGACATCCCTTTACGCGCTCTAAAGCTTGTATGCTGAAACAACATTAACCGTAATAACCTCAACTCCAGATTTCCTTTTGTGACCTTCACCAGTCTCTCTTTAACCCATCTGACCGCTTTTTCGGCCAAACCGTTTGATTGTGGATGATAGGGTGGGGAGAAAATATGCTCAATCGCGTTATTAAGAATTCTCTAAACTCGCTACTGGTGAAAATTGTTGCATTATCGCTAACAAGTAGGTGTGGTAAACCGAATGTCGCGAAAACTTGTCGATTTGCGTCCACCATCAACGATAAGACAGTTCTCAAATGTGATTAGTTCTCGATCATCGTCGTCGACTCCTAAGTGAATTTCGTTTTTTCTTTTTTTTTTTCTCTTTTGTTAGATCCAGACGCCATTGAATTAATATATATTCCAGTGAATTCCAAATATAGAATTAAATAGAGTACCTGGATGTCGCTGCAGCCACATCTCTCAACTCTATCCACCCTGAATTGGCATCGACCAATACCAGGACCATCCTCTTAAGGATGGGGCCGGCATAATCGATATGTATTCGATCTTGCCGACTGTGGCATTAAGGCTTATTCACCACAGTCGGGCCTCGTCTCGGCCTTGCGCTCTAAAGGGTGGTTCACATGCACGCGATGACGCATGCGATTTGATCACGTGACTGGTCAAACGCATGCGTCACATGTGAACTGAAATATTTGGGTCGCGTTGTGACGCGTACAGGTGTGGACGCGCCTGTCAAAAGCGCTTGACGCACAGAGTTGAAATTTTTCAACTTTCGCCGCACAGTGACATGCGTTTTCACTGTCATCACAGAGCGATCTGAAGAAAATTTAATTAGGGCTGTGAGTGATATAATAAAATGGACCCAGACTATAAAAGAGATAAAAAAATTAAATGTTGTAAAAGATTAAAATTTTAATATTTTAATATTATTAAATTTTCATAATTTTATTTGAATGCTCAAAATATTTTTATAAGGTTTTCTTGAATATGTCTATTAATTACCATTTCTGCTCTAATTTCTTCTATTATTGCCTTTAATAATCTCTTTTTGACACATGTAGAAATAGGCATGGTGGATGTTGAAAAATGTACCGTAGTGCGCCAGGACGCAAAGCATGTGAATGGTATTTTATGATTGAGCGCACGTCTGCACCCATCACAGCATGCGACCTTTCCGCGCGCTTGGATAGGTGCGGCTGGACGCAGCGTCGCATTGCGTCCAGACGCATGCATGTGAACTACACTTCAGCGCTCAAGAAACACACACGTCTATCTCTTACGACGACTCCGATCCTGCAGAAGTGTGTGCTTTATTTGCATCTTTCCTGGTAACCTAGTTACGGTTACCAGGGACAACCAATTTACAATTGAAGATCATAGTTACCATTACTCATACACTAACAATCATCCCCCACACGAAAATGTCATATCTGTTACATATAAATTCTATATATAGAATTTATTGTATGTAAGTCACACATATTACCAGTGTTTTATAATACACATTTTCAAAAATATATTGTCAACTTTTATTCTATTATATATTTTATCCTATTTTCACATATAATTCAAATGTATGTGATACAAACTTGTAAATTCAAATCTTTTGCAATGTGTTGCATTTATAATACAGAAGTGTGGTTTTATCTTAGGACAATTATATGTCCATTTTATATGAGTGCATGTAAGTGAAATATGTATAGACATTTATGTCCCACATATTTGAAATATAGTTGCATTGTACATTTTGTTTATGTATAATAATTTGTGTGTTTAAGTCTGGCTATTGGACACAAGTCAGAACTTAAATACATAAATTATTATACATATACAAAATGTACGCTAGGAACATTGTCGAGACACTAATAACACAAAAGGCACTGCCAGGAGATGACGACCTACAGTACTATTGAGTGGTTAGTTTCTCTTGGGGTATTTTTCTTTCTTTTGGCCCTAGGTTGGGTTGATTGTCTGGTCTGAAGCCGGGCCTATAGTCAGAACACCACTCTGGTTTCTGGTTGTGCCACTAACGGGGCTGCTAGTTTACGAATATTTCTTTCTTACGTTTAAGGTCTTTAACGCATTCCTATATTTTTTCAAAGTTTCTTTCAAAATTTGTACTTTCTGGATTCTTAGACGATGCATTCACCAACTTGGTCTTTTGGATTTCTGTAGGTATTTGCATCTCTAGGCAAAACAGCAAACTAAAAAAAAATTAAAGTTGTCGGTTGTGCCATTAATGGGGCTGCTAGTTTACAAACATGGTCTTGTTTCTTTAATTCTTACCTTCAGGTGTATTGTCTTGTTTTTCTTCTTAATTACATATCCATCTTTGACAGTCTTTCTCAAAATTGTAAAATGTATTTCAAGTATGTGCTATTGTCAATACTGTTTGCAAAACGTGATTTTTAATTTGGCTAGCCATTGCCATTTTCTTTTTAAGTGATGCAATAATTAAAATATATTGATTATGTATGTTAATAAAGAAATTTTGTGCTATGAAACAACTTTTATTTGCTTATAACTCATCTAACTACATTTTTAGAGCATTTTCATGCGTTTTCTATTTTTTTTCGATTTTTTAAAATTGTTAATAACGTGGAAGTTTTAATTTCTCACTTTTTGCAATATCCTGTTTCATATGGTGTATCAACATCATTAAACACTTTTGAGTCATTTATTTTTTTGTGGACGACTGCTGGACGACTGTGTGATAAGAAAACGAAAAATCCGGTTGGTTGCACGATGGCACATTCCATTTGCGGAAAAATTTGCAGTGTAAATGGCGAAAAGTGACTTACGTCACGATAAAATCAACACCACGGAAAATAATTCGTTAATTTATCGTTTTTAAATTTATGATTAGTCATAAGTAACTATAAAAATAAAAGTTAAAAAATTAAAATACTAAAAAATTTACACATTTTATTTTGAAAATCAAATTGGTTAAAAATATCTTTTCGTATTAAATTTACCTTTAACAATAATCTTTCAATCCAACAATCGACTTTCGATGACAAATCGTCAATTATATCAATTTGAGAAAAGACAAAAGGCGAAATCGATTTGAATATTTTCTAACCTGATCCACTTTCCGCTCTTCAAATGACAAACGTAAGTCACTCTTAACAATTCCTACGCAAACCAAAACGTTCAGAAGTATGGTTTCAGATTTTTCAAAAATCTGCTGATACCACGAATACAATACGAAACCAACAAATTGAAATTGTAAAGAAAATACATACGGCGCAAGTTAAAAAATGAAAATATTAAAATAAACAATTCGCTTAAACAGTAACTTTGGACCGGTTCCATTCCTCGATAATCGGCAAATCGGGATATCGTAACCGCACATCAAAGTTCCCGAGACTGCAAAAACCCGTTGAGGATTGTATTGGCGTTAAAACTAGAACTCTGATGCCACATTTTCCAGTCGAAATCTTTAACTTGAGCGTTTGATGACATTAAATCACAAATTCGCATTGAATTTACATATGGTACGGTAAGGATTTATATCCACTAACTAATAGAAGTGTAAGGAGTTTGCACGCAACAAAAACAGGAAATATGATCTTCTGACAGATGAGCTTCAAAATATTGCTGTTCATGAATATGAGTACTTTGATACCAGATGGTTCATATTTACAATACAATTCTGGGATAAACTTAACACAATAAAGTTCATTGTAATGATCATTGTTTAATCATAAAAATTTGGTAAGTTAATTTGTTTTGTTCTTAGACAAATTTCGGTATTTTAAACTTCCAACTTCCATCAAAATAAACTTTAAATTTGCTTCACACAAGCGCATATGATGTCACTAATTCAGCGCCACCTGGAGACTGCGGACAAAACACGCAACTAACAGGAGCTTATAGAGTAGCCGTATAGCACAACTAAACAGGAAAAACCCGCCAACTAACTTAGACGTGTACGGTTTTGGGCTGAGTTGACATAAATAATTTATTTTTAGTAGTAACTTTATTTGAATCTATTTTTTACTTTGTTTATGAATTATACGCTATGGTACTCTTTGGAAAAAATTCTATGCAAAAATGTATGCTTTTAGATTTAGTATCATGAAGCTGTTTGTTTTTTAAGTAATTTAGTTACAGAATCGGCCTATAGACGGCACTTTATTTCTAACATTTTATCATATCAAAACGTCAGCACAATTTTCAATACCGGAGTTGCACGATAGGAGTGGCGCCATCTGGAGGCAGATGCGCGCAAACGATTGTGGGATTGAAAATAATACAACGGTAGGCAAATAGTTTAGTATTTTTAGTATTTGCTTAGTCATTTTCTTTCAGTCATTACTCATTAGGTGCTGATTGCATCATTTTCTTTTTTCTCTTTTTTTTTGCAGCTCAGGAGTTAGGTTACACCTTTGACCTTTCCTCCTGAACCCTTCTTAATTTTAGTTAACATTTTTAAGTTATGTTTTATGTTTAGTTCGTTGATGAAGTTAGAGATAATGAGATTTTTTAAATATTTGTTATCACTTTTGAATTATGGGTTTTGTCGATTTTGATTTTTAAATGTTAGATATAATAAAGTTCACTTTTTTATATTTGTTTGGATTTTTATTTTAGAAAATAAAATTTCAATATTTGCTCTTTTTTTTTGATATCGTTGATGGTCAATGAAATTTATTTTTCTCACTTTTGGCACTTTTGCACTTTAGTGCATTAAAGTAAACGTTAACATTTTTTATGTACAAACAATAGAGATAAGTG
>JAQFZP010002847.1:0-12102 GCA_034695745.1 Geophilus truncorum | reverse complement strand
ATTTCTCGAGTTATAAAATGTATAGTAAATGTTGAAACTCGTAATTTCTCGAGTTATAAAATGTATAGTAAATGTTGAAACTCGTATCTCGAGTTATAATTTATGTGTATGTTTGTGTTTTTTTTTTGAATAGGAGTAAGGAGTGTTGTCATGTAAAAGACTAACGGGAAAGAACTACATAATACTACATCCGAGTCGAAGTCGATTTATAAGAAAAAGATGATGATAAGGAACGAAAATTCATTATGCAATCATTAGATATTATAGAAAAATGAAGAACTGATGAGAAATGAGTAAAAATAACCTATAAACTAAGTTATGAAAAAGTCCCAGTTTAGGCTAATGTTAGTTTAAGAACAGTCAAGAGAGAGAGAATAGAGAAAGAGATGTTTTCTTGATTTTATTTGCAAAGAAAACTCTCAACAATAGTCAAAAAAGTTCGATGTTGTCTCATCAGCATTTCGTGAGCGGTGATGAATCGCTACTTCGTGAAGACTACGTTTCTGCTATTAAATCTTACACAATAACTCACGTGACATCTGAAGCAGATTTCATTTGAAAAGTAACAGTTAGTCAAATCTATTTTAAAATGTAATTATTATTTATTTATTTATTATTTATTTATTAATATTTACTAATTAGAATTTATGTTAGATAATGAGAGTACAGCAAGATTGAAGAGTGAGTTAAAATTTAATATTTATACTATGTATATCTATATATTCTTTCTTTTAGTCTAAACACCAATCTGGGAAGACTAAAACAATTTTTAAGTGAAAGCACGAGTTAATTACTGTAGTTTAAATGTTTATGTGGTTTAAAAATGATATGTTCCATATATGTGTATGTTTATGTTGAATAGCCAGGTAAACTGATAAGAGATGATGCATAAAGACATGAAATTGTGAAAATATTTCACTATTCACAATTCCAGATTAATTTTAGTTAACGAACGCCAGTCATTGAGTTGCAAGGATGTCACGCTAGGTTAAACGCCATTTTTAGATGAATAGCATAAGCTCCTAAAGCTCTTTAGTAAAAGGCAAAAGATATATTCGAAATCCAAACACCACCAACAAAACAAAAATCCAAGAAAAGCAAAAAAAAATCAACAAAAATGTAATCAGAACAAAAAACCCCAAATCATATATTAAGAACTGAAGAAAGAAAAGTAAAGATAACCAATAAACAGAGACAAGTCCCAAATTAAACCTAAGTCCCTTAAGTCAGGGCTAATGTTAGTTTCAGAACAGTCAAGACGAAGCCAAGAGAGAGAGAATAGAGAAAGAGATGTTGCCTTGAGCAAAGCTGAAGCTTTACTGATTTAATAATGTGATTAGATTTGCAAAGAAAACTCTAAACAATAGTCATAGATTTGATGCATCACATCATTATAAGAAAAAATTAGAAAGTATGACTCATCATGAATGAAAGCATACTGTATGATAACAATAAGCACATGCTAAAAGGCTTAAATTAGAGACAAATATTAGGCTTAAATCTAAGTACAAATTCAGAACTTTAAACTTAATCTTAAGTTATTTGACGATCAATTTGTCAAACAACACGCTGTGTTGTGAAGACAGGCCTAATTCTTTAAAGAAACATTAAAGGGAAGCTGCAAAAGCAGGATAGTGTGGCAAAGCCAACCGACCCAACAAGGGGACGGATCGTCACACTTTTTTTTATAAGAAAGAATAAGACAATAAAAAATAAAATATTTGAAATTTGATTAATTTATTGATATACTCGTAAAATATTGAAATGAAAATAAAAACGCAGGCATATGTGCTAACAATGAAATCGCGACAGAGAAATATCGCGAAATTTTATTCGCGAACAATAAATTCTTAAATTCTACCTTGTTTATCGTGAATTATACGACGTCCAAAAGCATCATTTGTTATTGACTAGTGTAAAGTTGGGCGCAATTTCTCAGTTTGATTGTATGACGTCATTTTACCCAAGAACACTTAAAACGCTACACAAATCCTAATCCGACACCTTCCATTCCATCATTTTCGTACAGCCAAAGATTCACAAACCAAATCTTCCATTTCGGCACATCGTTTCAGCCAAAAACACATTCTATTCGTTCTCAAAGCCACGAAATACATCTCAACCCACATCGAACATTCACAACACACCACCAGTTCATTCATGAACCTCCCACCCTGACCTGACAAAATGAAATTTTCGTGTTGTACGATGTCGTCGACATGTATAATTCCATCCGTCAAGAAATAACAATTTCGGTCGCTCACAACAACCTTAAAAATTTAAAACCTCTATGAGAACCTCACACTGCGGAAAAATCAAAAGGTAAAATCATCCGTTTAATTCAATTTACACTCGACACCACACCTAAGAACCTCTTTCCTTCCTCAATACTTTCCGAACACACAAACATTTGACCTACATCATATCGCAACCCACACTCACTAACAAATTTTACATTTTACCTACTTCCAACTGTTCAATTATAAAGTCTCTGTAATCACGACACTCTCCACCAAAGCACACAAAACAATACTGACCGAAAAAACGAAATAGATTTTGTCTTAAGCACACTCCATAACAACCAATACAGATCGGCCATTCTTCAAGAACATTAGTAAAAAATGATAAAATGATCCAATAGTAATCCATTTAGTAATTTGTCAAATCTCTTTTGATTCAATAAGGAGTAAAGTTAGTTCTTGAAGCCTGATAGCTTAGAAGACATGAGCAACTATTTGTTTGAATAAAGATTTATTTCAAGAAGATATGACAAAATTCAATTTTTATAGGTGAACAAAATTAAAATATCAACTATGTCGATAACTTCAAGTTCTCTGCAGTAGAAACCAAAACCACGACGCAAAATTAAAACATTCGGCTCAATTTCGAAATCTCCATTTTGTTTCGGAAATATAATTGTACTAATTTGAAAATATAAAATGCCCGTGGTTCTCACAACTATCTCCCACACATACAGAAACGCCCATTCACACTACCTAAAATTTCAGTTGTGACCAGACAGCAATTTGATTGTTTACAGGACTTAAAAATGCCTATTGGGACCTGATGAGAGCTACTGAAAGTACTACAGATAGTATTAAGAAAGCAAAAGAAGAGGGAGAGAAAGAGAAAACAAAGGATGCATTATTAGATTCTTTGACGATGGACGAACTGGAGATCCTGCCAAGATAATTGTAAAAATATCAAAGTTATTATCTTCGTGAGATTTAAAAAAAATTTTCAAACTAAACTTTTTTATATATCGATCACTTAAAAGAAACTTAAACCTAATCTTAATCTATACTTTTTAAAACAAAAAATGTATTTTGAAAATTGAAAAGAAAAAATGTTTTTTTTTTTTACAATTTAAAAGAATATTTTTTTGAGATTTTGATATTAGCAAAACATTTTTTTTTTTTAAATTTTCTTTATAAAATTTACTTCTTCCCTCGTTTTTACTTATCAGATCAAAGATTTAGATTTGAGAATATATTTAACACAAGATTTAAATGAGTGACAAAGTCCTGCCAAATGTAGAACAGTTGGCAACAAAAAATAATAATAATTTGTTTGATGTGAACTTGGAGAATGTTTTATTTTTCAATCACGATGAAAATATAATTATTTATTCTGATGTTCAAGACGAAGAGCAGAAAGTGTTATCATATACAACTTAAAAAAGCAGCATGTTGTTACTTCCGAGAACTTTAAATCAAACGACGTAACATTTGATGTAAAACTTATTTAATAAGACGCCAAGAGCGAGAGCATAAATCATGATTTGCTATTTGGCACACATTTAACACAACTACCATTCTTCCGAGCCGTTGAAATCACATGTTAATAATAACGAAAATCAATACAACATTTGTGTACCTGATCAACTAAAGATACTTACAAAGCCAGAGCTAAATCCATTAAGTTAGGGCTAAAAAGAAGAAGAAGAAGCAGCCAATAGAGAGAGAGAGACCAAAGAAAGATGTGCTGCCTGAGCAAATCTTGTAAGAGGCTTCCTGAAGAAGCCCTGCTCTGTTGTTGCTCTTGTTCGCTCTGCGGTCGTCGTCATTGCCGCCGGCGGATGAGGGAACGGTTGGCCCGCGACACTATCGAAAAAAAACTCGATCAGCGACAAACCGTTCGTTCGTTCCTCCTTTTAGTTCTTGCCCCGAGAGGCGCAAGAACAAGAAAATGGCGACAGGAGAAGGAGGTAAGACAAAATTTAAAAGAAATGCGAAAAAAGTTAAACATACATTTGAAATTGACGAAGAATCCCCCTTTGGCAATGCGGTCATCGAGAACACGCTCGTGACCAAAGAGAGCGGATTGCAATGGAAAACGAGCGTATAAGAAAGATGCTCAATGGAGAGCTATTTTATAAGTTATTTTAAAGTTAGTGAAAAACCAAGTGGAAATGAGTGCAAAGATGTAATTGAAAGTGAACTTTGTGTACATATAAAAACCAATAAAAAGTTAGTTGGAAAACAGAATAGAAGTCCATTAAGTTAGGGCAAAGAAGAAGAAGAAGCCAAGAGAGAGAGACCAAAGAAAGATGTGTTGCCTTGAGCAAAGCTGGTGCTTTACTGATTAAATAATGACATTTCAGTTGCAAAGAAACCTTACTACAATAGCATAACATCATTGTGAGTAACAAAAACAATTATGCAACGAAGCATGCCATAAAAATGATCATGTACTAAAAGGCTTAAACTAGGGACAAAATATAGGCTTAACTAACTTAGAAACAAGTGAAAGGTTTAAATATAAGTAAAAATATTGAAACTTAAATGATCTGAGAATATTCTAACGTTGTGCGCCATTGCCCATTGGGTGGCAAATTGAAAAAATAGTTCAACTGCATCACAATATCCAAAATCTGGACATTTTGGGAAAATTACAAAATATGGCAAGATAGGGTTTAAATGAGAGACACTCCCTTCGATGCTGTTCACAGTAATGATGTTTTTAACGCCATTTTGGTTTTGTGAGTTCAGAGCTGTTGGAAGTCAATTTGAATAGCGAATATTGTAAAAGAGGGAAATTTTTATTTGAAATTGGAAGTTATGATGACGTGTTTATCACGATATCACGTGACTTGAACTCTGTACATAAGGGGGGATAAAACAATTAAAAGAAGTAGTTGACCTTTAACCCTAACCACGCGTGTCCGCCTGCACTTTATTTCAACAAGAGCTACCGTACAGCTAGTGACGAGAATTCGAAATAAGTGCAAGAGAAAGCCAATGGGTGTGATTCTTATTTACTTTAATTTTGTTTCGATACCATCTATTTATTGTCATGTATCTATCATTTTACAAACCAACTGGTGTTCAAATCAGGTTAAACGCGCACACCTTTTATTTTCTCGTGAAAACAAAAAATAGCCAGAGAAAAATTAAGTAATTATTCGAATATTTGGGTCCTTATTCGTTTGAAACTAAGGCTCTTTTTATTGAATCTTTACAGGTTAATAAAGGTTAGTTGACGAAGCATTTCTAATAGAATAGAGTTTTGATTTATTTCTTATCTCTAAGAGAATAAAGAATAATTCATATTTCGTTCACAGCTTATTTTAAGAGTTTAATGCCCAGTTGCACCAACAAAAGTTAAAATTTAAGCTGAGTTTAACAATACTTTTAACATTGATTAAACTCTAGTTAACTTTAACTTTCATTGGTGCAACTGGCCCTAAAAGTTATTTGTTGTCACTTTGTGAACGGGGAATAATTCTTAGTGCGCAGTGTGAGAGGTTATATCCTTAACTCCACTGAAAGCAGGTCATAGCTGTTTGTAAAATAATTTAAGATAAATTCAAACTAAAAATCTCACAGTTAGGTAAGTCACACCTAAATCTAGTAAATTGCTGATAGATTTAATAAATAAATTGCTTAAATGGCAGGATATTTGAGACCCAACAGTCCAAGTGAAAGTAAAAATGGCAGACTGCATTTAGGTTGTTTTGAGACTTGAGGAGAGGTGATTTCTTCTGATAATCATAAGGAATTGCCACCTGATTGGCTGTGTATAAAGAAGAGTTTTCTTTATCCTTATAATCTTATCTCATAAGTTTTTAAAAATAAGAAAGGTCTATAAGGATAAGGAATTTGCATTTGCGAAACCTCACTAATGAATAAAAATTCATTATGCAATCATTAAAGATTATAGAAAGGTGAACAGAAAAATAAAGAACTGATGAAAGATGAGTAAAAATAACCTATAAATTAAGTTAGTTTCAGAACAGTCAAGAAGAAGCCAAGAGAGAGAGAGAATAAAGAAGAGATGTTTTCTTGATTTAATAATGTGATTAGATTTGCAAAGAAAAATCTTAACAATAGTCAAAAGTTCGATGTTTTCTCATCAGCATTTCGTGAGCGATGATAAATCGCTACTACGTAGAGAGGACGTTTCTGCTACACAAAGCTATATCTTTCAATTCCGACATTCCTGATTACTTCAGTAACAGCAATTTGTCATCATTACAGACTAAAAAACTACGGAAATGCGAAACAAGACATAAACACGGCGCTGGAATTGCAGAAAGAATGACACGTTAAGATGCTTTCGATAAAAGAAATGACTATTTACTATTACACAAAAGCTATATCTATATATTCTTTCTTTTAGTACAACACCAATCTGGGAAGACTAAAACAATTATCAAGTGAAAGCACGAATCAATTAGAACAATTAAAAACCAGCATTAAAAGCATTCAAAATAAAATAACCAATACAAATTTGTCTGTGCAAAGTGATGAAGAAAGTTTCAATTTTTTTATTTTATTTTTTTGATTTAATTTAATTACTGTAGTTTAAATGTTTATGTGGTTTAAAAATGATATGTTCCACATGTGACACTGTAATGTTTATGTTTATGTTGAATAGCCAGGTAAACTGATAATAATAGATGATCCATAAAGACATGATATCAGTTCTGCTAGAGAAACGAAGTTGTGAAAATATTTCCCAATTCACAATTCCGGATTAATTTAGTTAGCGTACGCCAGTCGCTTGGCCGAGTTGCAAGGGTGTCAAGCTTGGTTAAACGCCAATAGAAAATAAGTATAACAGCATAAGCTCCTGAAGCTCTTTAGTAAAAGGCACAAGATATATTCGAAATCCAAAAAAAGTAAAGAAAAATCAACAAAAATATAATGTAATCAAGAACAAAAAACCCCAAATCGTATATTAAGAACAAAAGAAAGAAGAGTAAACATAACCATTATAATCCAAGTTAGAGACAAGTTCCAGTTTAAAGCTTTACTGATTTAATAATGTGATTAGATTTGCAAAGAAAACTCTTAACAATAGTCGTAGATTTGATGCATCACATCATTATAAGAAACAATTAGAAATTATGACTCATTAAGAATGAAAGCATATGATAACAATAAGCACATGCTAAAAGGCTTAAATTAGAGACAAATATCAGGCTTAAATTAGAGACAAATATCAGGCTTAAATCTAGTACAAATTCAGAACTTTAAACCTAATCTTAAGTTATATCTAAAATTTCTATTGAAAACATGCAACAACACACTTGCTGTGTACTAACGAGGGTAGCCACAGCCAAGACTAGGACTAGGAAGTTTATTTCACTTCAGATTGGAACGAAGAGGTTTGGTTCATTTTTTTTCAACTATAAAAGCTTTTAAAACTTAATTTTATAATTTCATATATATCGTTGTAAATTTACTTTTCCCAAGAATTCCAATGTTCTTCGACGGTCAATTTGTCAAACAACACGTTTTGTTATGAACATAGGCCTAATTCTTTAAAAAAACGTTAAAGGGAAGCTGCAGGAAAGTGTGACAAAGCCAACCGACCCAACAAGGGGACGGATCGTCACACTTTTTTTTTATAAGAAACAAAATATTTAAAATTTTATTAATTTATTGATATAAAATATTAAAATGAAAATAAAAACGCAGGAATATGCGCTAATAATAAAATCGCGACAGAAAAATATCGCGAAATTTTATTCGCGAACTGTTATGTCGCGAAATAACCAAACGCGACCTGTTATTTCGCAAACAATAAATTTTTGAAATTTACCTTGCTTATCGTGAATTCACTATACGACGTCAAAAATCATCATTTGTTATTCACTAGTGCAAAGTTGGGCGCAATTTCACAGTTTGATTGTATGACGTCATTTTACTCAAGAACACTTAAAACACTACACAAATCCTAATCCGACACCTTCCATCATTTTCGCACAGCCAAAGATTCAAATCTCCCATTTTTCAGCACATCGTTTCAGCCAAAAACACATTCGTTTCGTTTCGTTCCCAAAGCCACGAAATACATCTCAACCTACATCATATCGCAAACCCACACACACTAACAAATGTTTACATTTTACCTACTTCCAACTGTTCAATCATAAAGTCTCTGTAATCACGACGCTCCCCACCAAAGGACACAAAACAATACTGACCGAAAAAACGAAATAGATTTTGTCTTAAGCACACTCCATAACAACCAATACAAATCGGCCACCTTCAAAATTCAAAGATTGGCTCCCTCGCAACAAAAATATTAGAAAAAAATAATCAAATGATCCAATGGTATAATCCATTTACAAGTTAGTAATTTGTCAAATCTCTTTTGATTCAAGGAGTAATGTTAGTTCTTGAAGCCTGATAGCTTAGAAGACATTAGCAAATATTTGTTTGAATGAAGAAAATTGAAATATCAACAATGTCGATACCTTCAAGTTCTCTGCAGTAGAAACCCAAACCACGACACAAAATTAAAACATCCGGCTCAATTTCGAGATCTCCATTTTGTTTCGTAAATATAATTGTACTAATTTTAAAATAGAAATTGCCCATGGTTCTCACAACAATCTCCCATGCAGAAACGCCCATTCACACTGTACCTAAAATTTCAGTTGTTTCAGTAGAACTATGGCCGAGGCCAACATTAGTGCGATCAGACGGCAATTTGATTGTTTACAGGACTTAAAAATGCCCGATTTTGTCAGTTTAGCAATGAATTTCATATTTACTTCTGAAGAAATGAAAAAATGTACTCTATTCGGGATCGCTAGGCACAGTTTTAGTACGTGTTTTCTACATATATTGAATTATATTAGCTGTCACTTGTCATCCACAAAGGGCGGAGTCGCCTAGGCAACCGGAAATGTCGCTGATATAATACATACATCCTATGATTGTACGTGACAGTTGTTTAAAAAATGTTGTTTTTTTTCACTAAGCTTGTAGGTTAGTTCAGGCATATTACGATCACCGTAATCGCCCAATGATCGTAATATCTGAACTATATTGGGACCTGATGAGAGCTATAGAAAGTACTACAGATAGTATTAAGAAAGCAAAAAAAGAGGGAGAGAAAGAGAAAGCAAAGGATGCATTATTAGATTCTTTGACGATGGACGAACTGGAGGTCCTGCCAAGATAATTGTAAAAATATCAAAATTATTATCTTTGTGAGATTTTAAAAAAAATTTCAAACTAAACTTTTTTATATATCGATCATCGATCACTTAAAACTTAAAAGTAAAAAGATTAATAATTAAAAAAGTCAAGAACATCAAACAGAATAAAAACATATAAAAACATATAAAAAGATGCACTAAAAAAGCTATAAACTGAAAAGTAATAATCAAAAGTACCAAGAGGTTAAAAAGCTGAAGAAGAAGAAGAAGAAGACGCCAAGAGAGAAGAGACCAAAGAAAGATGTGTTGCCTTGAGAAAAGCTGGCGCTTTACTGATTTAATAATCACGTTTCAGTTGCAAAGAAATCTTACTACAATAGCATAACATCATTGTGAGTAACAATCAACAATGATGCAACGAAGCATGCCATAAGAATGATCATGTACTACTGTCCGCGCGCGACGAGAACCGGCTCCGAGTTACGCCAACTCTCACTAGGCGGCAAACTGAAAAGGGGAAAACCCAGACCATAGACCTATATTATTGATCCATGGTCTGGGTTTTTCCCTTTTCAGTTTGCTGCCTAGTGAGAGTTGGCGTAACTCGGAGCCGGTTCTCGTCGCGCGTGGACAATAGTTTGTCTGATATTCTGTTTCTTATATAATTTATTTAAAAACGTTTTGCAATCGATGGTAACACAAATAGTAACGTTTTTAACGTAATTTTAAAATAATTGTAACGTAATTCGTTACTTTAAACTTTAAAGTAAAGAATTACGTTACAAATATTTTAAAATTTAAAGTAACTAGTTACATTACAATTACTGTAACGGTAACGCCATTACAGTGATTGTAACGTTTGCAACACTGATTGTATCATATGTTGCTAAGGAAGTTGTATTATTTAGATATTGTATAATGTGTGTTGCATTTGAGTTGTTAGTTATAAGTTACCTTACTTTAGTGCAATGTTATATAATTTAGTGATGTTCATTCTGTACTTCCTTATCTTGTACCATGATGCTTCAACCAAGATGGCTGAGCCCATAAGTTGTCCTCTCAGAAATAGACAAGTTGGTTTACCATATTTCTTTTACGAATGTGTGCCAGTTTATTTTGAGTGTTCTACATACACCAACACCTTTGAGCAAATAAAATATGTCATCAAAAAAGCTGTATAATCAGTAAATTAACCATGATTATTAATGCAAATTAACACGCAATATTTAAACCTTGCCAATTCCATTTTGGGTCATACGCGACCCTTGTTGACAAAACAATTTCATTAAAAATATTAATTGTCAAAAATTTGCCCCAAAACCCAAATGTATTTTCTTTTAAATGTTTAAATAAAGTTTTTATGATGATAAAGTTGTTAATTTGTACTTTTAAAATGAATTATAAGAGATCAAAGTTGATTTTGAGTCAAATTTATCGCATTAATTGCTATTTTTAAACCTTGATGTTTAAGGCTTTTTCACTCAAAGCATTCTGGGAAAATGTGATCTGTGCCTGCGCACAACACTGATGGGTCAAACTTTGCCCAGCATGGGTAAGATAGCTGTTTTTGGAGACCAGGTATCCGACAGTTAAGGCCTTAGTCACAAACGAAAGTCACGGTCAGTACAACAATTCATAAGAACTAAGGCTTGTGATTAGTCAGTGGAAAGTGCCACATCTTGAGCCTATCACTCTACATTCTAACAATTAGCCTCTAGACCAATCATGATGAAGCTTTGTTGATGAATCTTTTGAATTGTTGTACTGACTGTGACTTTAGTACCGTACTTTCTTACATAGTAAAGTCATACTGTTAGACCTACCGGTATTGGTTTTCACTTTTATTTTTCACTTATTTTGGTTTTAAAGAATTTGACTTCTCGTCTCGCTTTCCTTTCGCTTTGTTTGGTTGGCTGGCAGCTCTTCTCGCTCAATTGGTTTCTTTTTCACTTTTGTGTTTTTGTTTTGTTTGTAGTCCTAGATCTTGTCGGAAGCTTTGGAATTGTGTAATGGCCAAAACATCTGCTGATGACTTTTAAGCCTTAACTAGAGAAAATCTTTAAAAGGATTCAAATTTCCAGATCTTTTCCTTAGTGGAACCAGAAAAATACACTTTAATTGGAAATTCACACTTATTTAACCTATAACTTAAAGGGTTAATACTGTTTAGAAAAATGAAATGGCACTTTATTTGACATTTATTGATTTCATTATTCTATTGCGGCTTTGCTATGAAATGGTGAAACCTGAGTGAAGCTAATCAGGAAAGCAAATTTAAATAGCAAATTAGACCTCAAACAACCAAACCTAAATTTTATGATACCTTATTGAAGCAACTGTACTTTAAATTTAAATTTATATTGTACATTATCATGATATCATCATAAAACAATAGATTCATAAAATAATTAAGATTTTATGATTCTTCTTGATTAGAACAAGCTGCCAAGATTTCAATTGACCCAGAAAGATCAAGTTATGTCAGTATTTCTTACAACAACACTAAAACATTTGCAAGGATATAACTTTAGATAAATAAATCGTGACCTCAATCAAAACTTTCTTATGCATCAGACATTTATAAATTGAACTAGCATTTTACCCGTGCTTCGCTACGGGACACAGAAACGTGTTTTTTTCCTGGGTTGTTGCTTTTTATGTAGGTTGTGTTTGTTTGTGGGTTTGTGGGTACGGGAGCAGACCTC
>JAQFZP010002846.1:0-12102 GCA_034695745.1 Geophilus truncorum | reverse complement strand
TTCTTACCGTCTTTTTAATTTTCTGTCTGCGAACACCGCCTTGTTGTCTCATAGTTGCTGATGTTGCTAGTCAAGTAAATATAAAGTAAAATGTTTAAATTTAAACTTGGTAGTTCTAATTTATGGAAAAAAATACCTGTTTGGGCTCAAAAGATCAAATTTGAAAGTGCGACATGAAGTACACTGTAGTTAATTTGCATTTGTAAGAATTGAGTCAATATTTATTCAGAGTGAAATGAATGCAACTTTTACAAAAGCCTATTCTGAAAACAAATCGAAACTCTGCAACTGGCTTTTCAAATGGCGTATATCGAATTAAATGTCAACATGTTTTGATATAATTTTTGAAAAGAATTTTATTATTTTTTTAAACTCATTTTTAAAGGTGTTTTAGGTTGATTTTAGCATTGTTTATGACAAAGCATAGTAAAACATCCACTTTATGTAACTGCTTAATCAAATAGAGATAATTTAAATATTTCAGACTGATTTTAACATTATTTGCTAAAAAACTCTGACATAATAAATTGAGTCAATGTTTATTTAGAGTGAAATGAATGCAACTTTCACAAAAGCTTATTTTGAAAACAGATCGAAACTCTGAAACTGGCTTTTCAAATGGTGTATGTCGAATTAAATGTTTTGACATAGTTTTGAAAAGAATTTTTAAATTGATCTATTTTCCTTAATTTTAAATTTTAACATAAAATTTACCATTTACATAAATTTACGTAAAAATTATATTTTTATTGTAATTGACACATATTTTTATTGTAATTGGTACATATTTTTATTGTAATTGGTACATATTTTTATTGTAATTGGTACATATTTTTATTGTAATTGGTACATATTTCTATTGTAATTGGTACATATTTTTATTGTTATTGGTACATACTTTTATACATACATGTGTATACAGGTACATGTATATAGAAATGAGAGAATCAATTTGCATCCAATTATTATGTGGCATACACATTTAATGTTAGGTGAATGAATGATATTTTAAGAGTGTAATTTCACACAAATAATGGTGCTTGAAATTGTAAAATCTTTGCTAAACTATATGTTTTACACAAAGAAAAATATTTTTAATTAATTTACACTTTCTTTACATTCTTGTAAAATATTTAAAAACGTTTAATTATTTATCAGACATTTCATAATATTATTGATGTGCCTAGTTCCATCCTATTTATTTTAAATGGATTCGTTTGGCTTTCCACATACGTTCTTGATAAATCTGATAACATTTTCAAACAACTGTACAGCTGACAGAACACAAACGCCAAGACAGAAACCAAAAATTGATCCGACATCACATATTAATTTAATTAGTGGTAAAGACAACTCTTGTTTAAACACTTCACGAATGTTGCTCTCCAATTCCATTATATCAATCATTAAAGTTCCAAATGAGAAATTGGCGAAGCCTTGATGAAATTCCGTAAGTGGTATGTACAGCATTTGATTGCATTGTGGGTAGCAGTGGCAATCGTGAATTTCGTCAAACAAAAGGTGTACTTTCAAGTAAGAATTTCTCATACGTTTAGCAGTAGTAGAGTTCTTGCAAAATGGTAGTTGTGTGAAATTCATAAAAGGTAACCTTCATGAAGATGATAAATTAATACACTGGTGCTTCAATCTATAACTAGGAATATGTAATACTAAAAATGAATAATCATATCTATTTTAATGCTGCTATCAAGTGTGCTTTTGATCCTCTACTTTGTGGCAAATTCTGAAACTGCTGGA
This sequence comes from Geophilus truncorum, assembly GCA_034695745.1. NCBI lineage: Eukaryota > Metazoa > Arthropoda > Chilopoda > Geophilomorpha > Geophilidae > Geophilus > Geophilus truncorum. Next base: position 10,344 of record JAQFZP010002846.1, on the reverse strand, counting down.
AAGGTCGTTATAAAAACTCAACGGAAGGCGTACCTTTTACTGACATTGTAATTGTATTTTTAAATGTTGTGAATGTAGAAAATTTTATTTATTATTGCTTGAACATTAGTGATGCCACCCAAATGTCATCGTTGATTTAGTCAAAAGTTACAAAATATTTTCATTAATGCACTCAACTATCATCAAATATCAGCAGTCTGCATTAGGGCAGCATTTAGATAGATAAAATTACACATTCTTTGTGTTATCTGTTTTTGATATATTGTGCTTTGATACAACACAGACTCGCGTACATTGCAGATAGTCTGTGAACCACAATTTACATACCGTATTTGTTTAAATAAGCTGCAGAATGCAAATACGGCTTTGGTTTTAATAACATCTGGGATAAAATAAATTTGATAGAACACGTGTCTCAATTCGGTTCAATAATTGAAAACCCACAAAAATGCAGTTTTTGCATTATGATACCGTATTCGAATTGAATGGTAATGTCTACCCAACGTGACACATTTGTCTACATGAGGTAAAATAAATTTAGAATCGTTGTGTATTTTTCCCACAACAAAATCTTTAATGTAAAAAAATTGTTAAACAATACTGCAATACTGATAAAATAAATGAATACCGGTAACTATTTTGAAAAGTTATATTTTGTAATAATCAATGGGTTGCAAATAAGGCTCAAACAGATCTGAGGAGGAAAATAAATTTAACAAAGTGCTCATGGGTACGTTATTTGAAAATATACAATATTACAACGAGGAGTGTATTAATGATAACCAAACCTGCAGTCAAAATGAAATTCTTTCAATTTCATATCAAGGCATTGATTTTCACACGCAGTGAAATCTTCCAATGACACACATGGATTTGTTGGTGTATTCAGTCTCGAAATCTGACAATTTGCACAAAAAATTAATCTTTTGAAATTTTAAAAGTGAATATGCAAATTACAGTCTGACTGAGGAATTTCATGTTCATCAACGAGTTTTGGGGTTGAGTTTCGTGTACTTTAAAATAAAGTTTCTCCTTTGATCTCATTAAAAAAATCTGTAATCAAACTTGAATTTTAAAAATTGCTTTTAGTGCATTTATACTATTATTTCCTTGTAATAAGTCAGACATTTTGCTTTGTGGGAGGTGTGAACTGCAGCGATGAGTGATGTTGTTGGATGGTATTTAATAACGTCTATAATGCATTAAATTATCTATTAAATTGAAACTTAAAATCTTTCTTACCAGATTGAAATTTAACACAGTTTCCAAATGGTGTAGAAATGACTGATTTATTGGCAAAGTTTAAAACAATAAATATGTTTTTTCCAACAAGATTGTTTAAATTGTTCTGAAAGAAATTTAGTAATGAAAACTCTTTTGTTAGTCACTAACATAATTGACAAACAGTGCTTAGGCTTGTTTATTATTTAAAAGTACTGTAAATTGAACTGGACTGGTTACTTTTTAAACGTAAATGTACACATCGTAAAAAGTACAGTACTTAATCATAGTCAAAATTTTGTAAAAGAAAATCATATATCGCATACAGCAAATGGAGGAAAAAATATTGTCATTGGTAAACTTTTCATTTTCTCAATCTAACTTAAGAAATGAGACAAAATTTGTATTTCTCTAATTAAAGCGCACTCTTAAATAAAAGGGCGCAGAAATAGAAGCGCATAGTTTGGGGGATGATTAAAAAAATAGAATCACTCTTGAACTGAAATAAATGCGCACCTCATAACGTTTTTATAACGTTAGGAGGTGAAATAACAAAAAATGCCGAAATTACCATGAAATCATCAGAAACAAGAATATTTGATTCATTCTAACATTAAAATTAGTGAAATTAATCAATAACTAGATTACCGTACCGTAATTTTTACTAATTTTATCAAATTTTGATTAAAAAAATTGCTTATTTAAATAACAAAAAAAAAAAAAACGAAAATAATAATAATCTCTATTAGAAAGCGATAATGGTTAGACAACGCATTTCTCATTTATGCATAAAGAATAAAGAGGAAAAGATTACTGTTAGATTGCACTCCAATCAATAAAGTTTCTTTTTTATTTCAACAATCCCCCCCCCCTCCACCACCCCGAAATAGAAGCGAAGGAGAAAGGCTTACGAAATAAATAGAAGCGCACGCTTGTATTTCTAGTATGTTTCAGTTTAAACCAATTTAACCACGTGGCACTTATCTTACTTCAGTATCTTCAAAAGATTTAATATCATTTGTTGCTTCCCATAGTTTTTCAGCATTACCAGCATATTTTGATGGCGTGTCAAGCAAATCTATAATGTCTACTTCTTCAGGACAAGTCACGTTGAGTTTATTGGCTTCCATGACCTTAATCTGTTGACCCTTAAATTGTGTTTTTTGATTACATATGACGAAAGTGGGGATTTGTACGAATCTCTCTTCAAGGAGTTCAATTGTAACATAAACAGGGTATTCAATGTAAAGTTGAAATCGCGAGTAGGTCAAATACAAGCAGAAAAGACATGATAGAGACAGCATCAGTTTTTTAATGTTTTGGAACATCTTCAATTGCCCTGTTATTATTTCTTCAAATTCTTTTTTATCAAGTAGTCTTTGGCTGATCATTTTCGTAACTTCGTTATTAATTCTTTCTTCGATTGGATTTTTTTTCCTTGTATGTTTTTGAATGCTTTTTCCAGTAGACAAAATGATTTCAACAATGGACAAAAGAGAAATTCCAATATAGAAACTCATTGATCCTCCAATGTCGCAGAGAAGAGAAATAAAGTCATAAGAGAAATATTCCTCTAAGGTTCGTGTCCAACTGGTGAAGAAACTAAAAGTCGTTGTGTTTGTGATTAATTTGTTGTAATAGTAATGAGTCGAGATTATTGTTTTTGAACATTCTCTTTTACAATCACAATTGTATCGAGGGTCAAGGGTGTGTTTGACTTCTCCAGCTAGTCTTGAATACTCGCACGTTTCCATATTTGCTATGCAATCTGGGAGATTCCTCTTTGGTAAAAATGGTAGTCTAAAATGAGATGAGGTTAGGCATCTAAGAATGGAATTTATGCAGTCGTTCCCAAACTTCGGGTCGAGATGTGTTAAAAGCTTTTGTCAATATTATAGTGAGGTTGTAAAACAGCACTGATATCGATATATAGCATTTCGATATCGTTACTTGACCAGAGAAGCAAGGTATCGCTCGCTGAATAATAACGATATCGATGTAGTATATCGATATCGATGCTGTTTACAATATCATGTTATGTTTCAAAACGTTTTGAAACTACTCGTTTAATGACTTACTGGCAAGAAATATTAAGTTTGTTGAATTCATTTGTATAACAATCTTCATAACATTTTTCTTTTACTGATTGCAGAACGCAAGGCATCAACGTTTTGTTTAAAAATGTGTACTATGAAGGAAATTTACATTATTCCATTTTGCAACTTTAATGTATAGGGAGTGTTCCATTAGTCTCAAACCTATGGAGATTTGTATTGTATGTGCTTATTGTACATACGGTAATTTATTTACAATATGTTTAGATTCCTTAATATTCCATGCACTTTTTGATTACTTTTAACTCATTTATTCAATGTTTTTTAATCATATTGAAATGAAAGTGATGAAGATTTTTAATTTTTATAGCAAACTGCAGTTTCCAAAATGTAAAGTTTAAATAGTTAAGACAAAGTGGTCGAGGTGCTTTGCTTCATTAGTCTTTCCCTCTCAATTAAGCAATTAGAAAAGAGAACAAATTATTCGCTCCTTCCCATTTTTCTACTTTTCTCCAATTTTTACTGAATTTCCCAACATTTACATTGTACCATTGCACCTTTCCCTTTCGCTTTTATTGGTTTACCAGTACCTCGTTTCTGTTTCTGGCCAATTGATACATTTTTAGCCTTCAAAAAAACCAAAATAATTTTAGCTATAAGGCTTTTTGTTCTAAGCTGTATTGCCGATGCCGTTCGCAACCATAAACACCCTTTACATTTCATTAAACAATTTTTCCTAGACACATCTTCTACGAGGATTACTAGGCGATACAATATTGAATTTACTCAGAAAATCTCTGTTTACATTTCCAATACTTTTCCCTATAGCAGCTTTAATGCTTGGAACAACCTCTCTTATCTTTTAAAATCATCCATTTACAATTGTTCTCTTGAAAAATGTATTAGCCACTGTAAACATTTCCCCAAAAAATTAAAATTACATCTCCTGTTATCCCAAAAAACCTACTCCAATGGAGTGCAATAAATAAATAAATAAATAAAAATAAATTATTCCAATTAAAAACGTTCTGCAGAACAAAAGTTAAATGCTGCAGACAAAAATAACATTTTCTACAGAAAAAGGGTTCAAATTTCTGCAGAATTCTGCAGAAATTAGCAGAACGTTTTTACTTGGGATGTAGTTTCGGTGAAATTAAGTTTATTTTTAAGTGGGGAAAAAAACCCAAATTATTAAAAACATGTCAAGCCAATGGCGCACTTCAGTTGTGTTATATGGAAGATCTCGCGTTTTTGCATGAACCATTTTTTAACCATTTAATTATTGCAGACTTATTCCAGACTTATAAAACTTCAACGTCGATAAAAAACAGTGATGTAAACGTGTTACAGAAACTCAAAAAATATGTGAGGTATTTTGGTAGATATATGGAACACATGTTATAAATGTTGTAGGTGATAAAACATCTAGTACCGGTACCGTAATCTAACACTTGCGGTGCAAATGTCCATTCGTTCTGAACTTATCGGACACTCTACAAAATAAGATTACTTTTCTGGTTGAATGTAGAAAGTGATCGTCTTGATACATAATTGCCATACTAAATTGGTCCACTCCTGAAAATAGCCATTTTTTCTCTATTTCTTGAAATGACACCTAATTGATGATAGAAAAGTACGATATTATAAAATACTTTAGTCTAACAAGGAAATGATCTGTGTTGCTTGTTATACATCATTAATACCTATCAATCATGATATCAAGTTGTAGTGTTCCCCGAAACTGTTTTAGGCACTGCACTTCAACATATGTATTGCAAGAAAACTGAATGCAAAGTTCAGCTTTTATGAATTTGGGTGACTCCATTTTAACTCAAGCATTGGGAAAATAAAAGATTGAAACTCAATTGTAACACCATTCAATGCTAATTTTGTAGTCAATCTTGTCGCAAAATATTGTGAGTCAACTAAAACAATTTCAGAGCACGATATAATTTGGAAAAATGATGTTTTGGTACTATTATTGTAACAATCAATGGAGAACCTCTCCTAGTAAAAGTAAATCTAAAGTTTCATACCATAAAATGCTGAGAGTTCATATTTTGTGTCAGACCTTTAAACTTCATTACAAATTTGTTTTCTGGACCAATTGGAACTTTTTTCACTTAAAAAAAATATATATTGTGATTGTTGTAATCAAAATAATACACTGGTGCCTTGATACAATGCAAATAATCTGTGATTAATAATCACAGATTGTTTGCATTGTATAACGACACCAATATTATTCTTATAGTATTTATACGTTAAATAAATCTATCTGGTGTAAGAAGACATTTTATGACTGTGTTATAACATTATAAAGATGTATTATCAAGAATGGATCAAGGGTAGAATAATCAGTCTTCGTTTGATCTTGTAGTAAGTACAAGGACCAGTTGCAGTTCCACTTTCAACTGACCAATTACTGGACTAAAGAATCTTTAGGGCAGTTTCACAATTATTTTGAAAGATAGCGATTCTAAAATTTCATAGTAAAATGTCACCAATAAGCAAGTATCTGACAGCAAATGATGTCATAAGTGGCATCATTAAATAAGTAGGATCTTTTTAATGAGGAAGCTTAAGCAAATAAGTTGATCATTTTATTCTTTATCCATTCTTGGTATTATTTGTCTTTAATTTTCGTACTATCGTGAATTAAATTCCTTTAACTATACCATGTTGGGTCATAATATTGCGCAAACGAGTACCGTACACACAATTCTGCGCAAGCAAAATAACGGTGAGAAAAACTATGTTCAGGTTTTAAAATTCACATTACATCGAGACATTGTCAGTAACTCCTGACATCGGCCATTTGCATTGGTGGTAATTAAACCAGATGCAAATTTTCCTTGGTGTAAAATGGTCACTTATCTAACAGGCATATGGCAGTGAACAATGCAGGCAGGGGCAGCAAGGAGAGTTTTAGAATTAAATTTTTGATATAGGAGGGACTGGAAAAAGTGGCCGGTTATGGGAGCTGACCGGGTAAGAGTGAGTGTTTAGTGTAGGGAGACATTGAAAGGGTCCGAGACTTTTGGCCGGGTATTGGTATGTCCGGATATGGGAGCATTGATTGTAGAATAAAAATTTCTATTTATTTTTTACCGTTCAGTAAGTATAAATGTGAGTAAGTAAATAATAAATTCGTTGCAGTGTTAATAGCAAACTGATTGAATAAGGTAAAATTTATTTTTATAATTTTTTTTATAGTTCCATTAGTTTTGAATTTTACCAAAATTTTAGCGCTTCTTTGCAAGTAACAGTAACCGCAAGTGAACAAGTATGAGCTTAATTGTAATAACAAAACTTACCATTTCTCATTGCTAAACCTGTAGCATGAATGGTGTGAAGATCCTTCTTTTCAAATACATCATAAATTTTTTTCCTTCCCTGATTAAATTAAACACATCAACAAAACAAATACTTTATGTGCGTTCGTTTATTATTTGCACTTGTGTAAATCAGGTTTAAACTTGTTGACGTCTACGTGCTTTTGACGTCACATTTTATTAATTATTTTGAAATCACAAGTTTTACTCAAGCCAATTAACTATTTACACTGGACTTTACACATGTTCAATAAATAAACGAACCCACCTACTGTAAATATTATTTTTGTTATTCTTTTCGTATTTCATTTATACTGTACCTTAACAAAATATATTTCGATGATTTTGCTAATCTTTTCTTTATCTACTATATCTTGAAGGCGAGTTTCGTTATCTTCCAAGAAGATATATCCTCCGAGGCATTCTTTAAATCAAGTAAAATCAAAAAACTTTGTTTTTCTGCAAAAATCATCAAATACCTTGTACGTCGCTGTTCTTCTTTCTTGCCTCAACCTTAAATTGATTTATTTCATCAGTTCTAATTGAACTTGTAAATATGTTAGGGAAATTGGCGCTCAACGACTCGTCCGAGAAATCAGCATTAACTCGAACGGGTTTTCCGGCGTACGTGACAATTCTGAGATAACATTCGTAGGTGCATAGAGACATAACGATTGATATTGTTATGATCCAGCACATGCGATTAAAAAGCCGTAATTTTGAATCGAAAATTTTGTTTACTCCAGGAATTAAATCGACGTTATTTTCTTGCAGTTTAATATTTCTTCTTACCATCTTTTTAATTTTCTGTCTGCAAAGTCCACGGTCTTGTCTCATAGTTGCTGATGTTTTTAGTCAAATAAATTTAACGTGAAATGTTTAAATTTAAGCTTATCGTATTATATATCTAATTTGTGAAAAAAATACGTTTTTGTGTAACCAAAAGAACACATTTGTAAAGTACGACAAGAAAGGTACCGGTAGTTCATTTGCATTTGTAAGAAATGAGTCAATATTTATTTAGTATAAAATGAATGAATCTTTTACAAAAGCTTATTTTAAAAGGAAATCGAAACTGTGAACTGGTTTTTCAATGCATGTATGTAGAATTAAAACTCACAGAAAGTGTTATTCCCACATGTTTTGAAAATAATTTTAAAGTTGATCGATTCTCCTTAATTTTTATTTTCAACATAAAATTTTTATTTTAAAATGATTACTAACAATAAATCGTTTTACTATACAGTATTTAGCTGTTTTGATTTTATCACGTTCTTCTTCATAAGAACAATTTGTGATTTTTGATTACACACGACAAATGCTGGTATACGAACGTATCTGTCTTCGATCACTTTATTTACACACTAAATGAGACAAGTAATATGTAATTGAAGTTGTAAGAATGCAAAACAGCAGTATTAGTCATAAGGTATTACAAATTTTTGGATTTCTAAAGATGTTTTCAATAGAAGTATGATAATTTTACGGAGCCCTGTTGATGACACATTAGTTGTTGTTGTTGTAACAACTCGTACCTACGAGTTTGTTTATACATCAAAGCACAAAATATTATATCAATAATCCAAGTGTAAATAAAAATCGATTAAAAATATCGATTTTTTTGAACTCCTGGGTACGAGTTGCACACAGTACGGTAGTTGTTGTTGTTACAACAACTCGTTTGTACGACTATGCAACTCGTACCCACGAGTTCAAAGTCGTACCCACGAGTTTCCACGAGTTGCAAAGTCGTACTCACGAGTTTCCACGAGTTGCAAAGTCGTACCCACGAGTTGTTGCAACAACAACAACTACTGTGTGCAACTCGTACCCACGAGTTCAAAAAATCGATAATTTTAATCGATTTTTATTTACACTTGGATTATTGATATAATATTTTGTGCTTTGATGTATAAACATAATTTTTAAACCTAAGCCTTTACACTTCATTCACTATTTGCAAAAAAAAAGTAATTTGAAATATTCTAAATTTAATACTGATATGTGAAAAGGCACCTCTTTCCTCATTTGTTGCTTATGATTCAAACTGATAGATGGCAACTCTGTCATTTTGCTATTCTACATGACATTAAGAAATTCCGAAGTAGGGGAAGTGGAAGCAATTAAGTCATAAAATAGCAATTAGTTCAAGATTTAGGGCAAATGAAATTTCTAACTTTCTTTGATTTTTAAGAAAAATAGAGGTTTCTGTATTGCTTGAATAAAATGTCAATATTTTTGTTTTAATACCGGTATATAATATAGGATATAATATAGTATTTGCTTTTGCTTACTAAAAAAATATTTCTTAATATTTTGAATAACAGAACAAACTGATTTATTATATGTAAATTGCAAGTAACTAAATTTGGTAATTTATAAAACAATAGAAAATAGATGAAATTTCTCATACTCATACATTATAATTTTTTTAAATGGAAAATACTACTGTGCAAAACATGCACGTATTTAAAATTTTTTGTTTTGTATAATGTTAATTGTAGGAGAGCCCTTTATCTTAATTCTGATCCCTCTTTAAATTATAATGGATTGCTTGGGACACTTTTTTTGTTTTCCATCCAATCTCACATTTCCTAGGTGAGGCAAGTCAATTTTAAATTAAATCAACTGTTTATTAGATTTGTGTTTTTTTTTTGTTGTATTTTGGTGTGAAAATTCTACAATATTAGAAATTTATCTTGTAAATTTTGTATTACTGGCCTTATTATTATTGGCCATATTAGTGTAATTTCAATTGCCAAAAGGATTGGTGTACTCATTCAACTAGCTCATTTTTTTCACTTTTAGTTTTGCTTTCAAGAATAAATAAATAATCAACATCTATTCTTCCCCTTTTTAGTCTAACCCACCAGGGTAAGAATAAAACAACTTTTTATCAATATTTAGACAAATGATGATGTCATACTTAAGAAAAAAGCGGGAATTTTGAATGTGTAATAATTAATTAAACCTAAATTCATGTCAACGGACAAGGAATTGGTGTTAAAACCATAAATTGCAGAACTGGGAATAAAAAAATGTTTAATATTATTTGTATGGTGACATCACATTTACTAATACAGTCAACTCTCTTATATCCGGCCATAGTAATATCTGGCCATCCCTTTTATCTGGCCAAAAGTTCCAAACCATTTCAATGTCGCACTATACTAATTACTCTCTTTTATCCAGCCACCTTCTATATCCGGCAACTTTTGCCGAACCCTGCCTATGTCCGGATATAAGAGAGTTTACTGTATAGTGGAAATAGAAAATCTTAAATTTTAAATTTAAATGTATTATAATTTATCACCATTTTATAAAAATGTGATAAAGTATGAGGAAAATGTTAATGCTGACTATAACAAAAAATTGGTTTAAAATAATTTTCCATAAAAATATTCTTTTCAATTAAGACAGCATATTCCTCTGAAACTGTTAAAAGATTTTAATTTTAATTTTATTACACTTTTGAACGTGTTGAAAAGAGTTTACATGTGAATGTGAGGGATAAGCACCTGTGGTGAGACTGATAGCTCACTAGCGCCAAGGTCATAGTGGCGACTAAGTAAACTAAACGCACACTCCCTATTAATTACGAATTAATTACGAATATAATGAATTCATTTTGTAAATATAAAAATAGATTCAAAACCGTGTGATAGCAGAGACAAAATTTTATTTTTTAAAAATGGCTGTATTTGCTGCGGAATTAAACCTAATTTAATTAGCGC
>JAQFZP010002845.1:0-12107 GCA_034695745.1 Geophilus truncorum | reverse complement strand
AAACCTCAGCACATCCAAATGAAAATCACTCCACAACAACCGATTGTTGTTTTTGAGCAAGATGTTGTTGGAAAAGAAGCTTTTTTTGCACCTGAAAAAATATCACCTAAGAAAGGAAAGAAGACAATCGAAGGTCGGAAGACTTTGACCATTTCTGAAACTGTCACCGAACGTTCGGTCGAACGCATGGATGACCAGTCGATACCGCAACCAACAAGAGCGTCGATGGTCACCTTAGAGCAGAAGACTGTGGATGTTCTCGAAATGGCACCTGAGTTTGCAAAACCAGAAGAGAGGACTGTCCAGGCTATTGAAAGAAGGGAATCGTTGGTTAAAAGGGGTGTCCACATTGCTGAAGTATTTTCTGAAGTGAAGGAAGAAGAGTTGACACTGTTGGAGTATCGGCAGACTGTAGCACAAGTTGGTGTTTCTCAGTTGGAAACAGTGGCTGTCGTTGAAGAAGAGAGTCTAGAAGGAGCAAAACCAATGCCGAGTTTTAAAGAAGTCACTACAGTTGCTAAAAGGACAAGAGAAAAGCCGAAAATAGTGAGTGGACTTTCGATTGAAGAGACAGATGTAGGGGAAAAGGCAGTTGAACTGTCTATTGTTGAAAAGCGGAAGAAGTTTAGGGCTAAACATAGAGAGTCGTCGTTTGAGAAAACCGAAGTGACCGAAGAGGTCACTGAGTTCATTCCTCAACAACCCCAAATTGAAAGAGCGAAGAGGAAAGAAGTACCACTAGAAAGACTTGATGTTACAGAAATGGCCACTGATTTCACACCTGGACGACCGGAAATGGACAGAGCGAAGCAGAGAGAAACTCCACTCGAACGCACAAGTATCACTGAGATGACCACTGAGTTCACCACCGATCGACCAGAAATGGACAGAGCGAAGCAAAGAGAAATTCCACTAGAACGAACAAATATCACAGAAATAACTACTGAGTTTAACCTCGATCGACCGGAAATGGACAGAGCGAAGCAGAGAGAAATTCCACTTGAACGGACAAGTATCACGGAAATGACCACTGCGTTCACCTCCGATCGACCGGAAATGGATAGAGCGAAGCTGAGAGAAATTCCAATTGAACGGACAAGTGTCACTGAAATGACCACTGAGTTCACACTTGATCGGCCGGAAATGGACAGAGCGAAGCAGAGAGAAATTCCACTTGAACGGACAAGTATTACAGAAATGACCACTGCGTTCACCTCTGATCGACCGGAAATGGACAGAGCAAAGCTGAGAGAAACTCCACTCGAACGGACAAGCATCACTGAAATGACCACTGAGTTCACTCCCGATCGACCGGTCAAGGTAAAAGCGAAGCAAAAGGAGATTTTGTTGGAAAAACCTGATATAACGGAAATGGTCACTGAATTCACAACTGTGAAGCCAAAGAAGGACAAAGCAGCTCGAAGGGAGACCACTTTAGATGCACCGGACGTGACCGAGTTGGCGGTCAGTTTCGAAAGCGAGAAAGTGATTAAAGAACAAGCGAAACATAGAGAAAAGACACTTCAAAGACCGGAAGTTCTAGAAGTTGCCACTGGTTTCGTACTCGAGAAACCAAAGAAACACAAACCAAAGCAACGAGAGACGGCGCAAGAAGAACTCGAAGTGACCGAGATGGCCACTGGATTTGTGCCGGAGAAACCAAAAGCTGAAAAAGCACTGGAGAAGAAGGAAGTTGGGAAAGAACGAATCGACGTGACGGAAATAGCTTCTGAATTTGTTTTTGATAAACCGAAGAAACAGAAAGCGGTGAAGAGAGAAATGTCTTTTGATAAATCAGAAGTGACCGAAATAGCCATTGCGTTTATAGCTGAAAAACCAATAAGACGAAAAGCGAGACAACGAGGGATATCTTTGGAAAGATTAGAAACTACCGAAGTGTCCACCGAGTTCTCTATTGACAAACCTCGAAAATTCAGAGCCAAGTTTAGAGGGACTTCTTTAGACAGGCCCGAAGTCACGGAAATAACCACTGAATTTATATTGCAAAAACCGAAGAAAAGATCAGCTAAATATCGAGAGATGGCGCTGCAACGATCTGAATCAACTGAAATGTCGACTGAATTCGCACCTGATCAACCACAAATTGAAAAATTAAAGTCGACAATTGAGAAAGTAGTTTCTCTTGTAGTTGCAGAAACGACCGTCGAGTATCAAGCGACGCCGGATAAATTTGAAACTTCGAAGCAGTTTGTTGAAGCTAAAAGATCGATGCCAGTTGAAACGCATCTTGGAGTGACTCAAGCCACGATTTTGACACACACAGAAAAATTACCAAAAGAGAAAAAAGTCGTTGAGGTAAAAGCGAGGGAAATTGAAGATGTCGTCACTGTTTCTGAAGTCGAAACGCAGTTTTTAAAGGAAGAGGAGAAAGTGAAGAAGGAAGTTGAGAAACGGGTTGTTAAGAAAGTAAAAGATGAAGAAGAGGAAGAGGAAGAAGAGGTGAAAAGAGTCAGGAAGGGGAAACTTCATCTCGAAGCAGAAGAGAAACCGAAACCAGTCGAGGAAGAAGTGGTCAAGACTGTGATTAGAGAAAAACTTACTATTGAAGAAAAACCAGAAGAGAAGCCAAAACCAAAAGAAGAGGTAAAAGAAGTGGTGAAAATCACCAAAAAGAAACCGGAAGAGGTCGAAGAAGAAGAAGAAGAAGAAGAGAAAGTTGTTGAAAAAGTGACAAAGAAAGTCGAAAAAGTGACTAAGAAACCTAGAAAGAAGGGTGAAAGAGTTGAAAAGACAGTCGTCACTAAGAGAATCAGGCGGCCAAGTGAGGAAGAGGAAGAGGAAGAAGAAGAAATAGTTCGCCGTGAACGAATAACAAGGAAAAAATCTCTCGAGGTTCCAGACAAAGAAATGGTCACTGAAATGACCACAGAGGAAATAGCCCCTTTTGACACTTTACAAGAACAAGCAAAATTAACAATCGAAAAACACACTTCTCTCCAAGTGAGTGAAGTGTCTCCAGTCGAGACAGAAAGCACACTGTCCACTAAACCAGTTCCATCCACAAAACACATCCAACTCGCACTGAGTGGCGAAAAGCCGTTGGTCATTGAGGAAACACAAGTTCACATAAAAGAACAAGAACTCGAGATTGCAGCTCCACAAACAGATCACGCTGGTCACGTAATTGTCGAACAACAGTCTCTGGTCACTACCGAAACATTTGCACAGGGTGGGGTGTCTGAGGCGGAGGGGTTTGGTACAATAGAAAAGCAAGCTACACTCACATTTATTCAACACAAACCTGTTGTCATTGCCGAAACAAGTTCAATGGAAACAGAAATGACTTTTGAGGGCAAAGCGACACCTGGTGGGAAAAAGTTGGATTTTAGTTTTACTCCTTTAGAGTCCATTGAGGTTATTTCTACATTACCAGGGGATAGTGAGGTCGTTTTTGATAAGGGTACGACACCTGGTGAGAAGAAAGCCAAGTCTGTGTTGCCAATTGAGGAACCATACACAACTACGGAGGTCAATGTGCAGTCCACTACTGGGGACTTTGACGAATTAAAAGCGGTTGAGGGACAAGCAGAAGTGGGGTTGATTAAGCAGTTGGCTTTGAAGGTGTTTCAGGTTTTCTCTGGTACAAAAGAGGAGAAATTTGAAGGGAAACCGGAAGTGACAAAAAGAAGTGCAGAGGCAGTGATTGACACTCAAGAACATCTTGTTGTTAGTGAGGTTGAGATTAAACAGAAGGAAGGGGATTGGGAGGCCATGAAAAAAGCCGAAGAAGTAACGGCTGAAATGTCTCTGACGGTCAAGGAAGCAGTGGAGGTCAGCGAATCGAGATCAGAAGTGGTGCCCTCTAAATATAAAATTGAACATTTGGCCAAAGATAAGGCATCTGTTGATGTGATTCCGTTAGAGATGTTGTCCGTTCAAGAAGTGACCATTGGGTTTAAGGAAGAAATAATGGTCACAGAAGAAATGCCACAGAAAAAGACAGCACAGGAAAGTAGAGATGAAGTGGTACACAAAGTGGTAAGTATTACTGAAATTGAGACTGGACAAAAAGAGGAAACATTAGACGAATTGGCAAAACAAATAACAACTGCTAAAATGAGAGTTGAGCCACAGGAGCATTTGACAATTGAAGAAATTACATCCGAGACCAAACCGGAAATAATTAAAGAAACACCTGTGAAAGTAGACGGGGCAAAGATAGGGCTGAGTCTCCAGAAGCACTTGACCGTCAGCGAAGTCTTTGAGGGGTCAAGGGAAGATGTATTTCAACCTCACAAATTACCAGATGAAAAAACCGGAGAGACGGTGCTCTCGACACAACAACATTTAGTTGTGTCCGAGTACGAGGGTCAGTTCAGGGAAAAATCTCTTTCGCCTGAGAAACACGAGGACGTCACTGCCTTTTCTGCATTTACAACTGCAGAACACATAAGTGTGCATGAAATGCTCGTGCAGGATTTTACGAGAAAGTACCAGAAAGACGTTTTGCCCAAAGACAGGGCTGAGGTGGACGTCTTAGAGCAAACAGCTATTGCTGTTTTAGAAACCCTCACTGCTGATAGAGAAGGTGAAATGGTTAAGGAAAAGCCAGATGAGGAAAAGGCAATGACTTTTGTCGGTCGCCAGGAGGCGCTCACTGTGACTCAAGTGCAACCTGAGGGTAGGGAAGAAGTGTTGGAGGTTGGGAAGTTGAGAAAGGAACAAATTGCTGAAAAGACTGTGACAGTTCGGGAGTCAGTGGAAGTCTGTGAGTTTGCTCCTGGTGAGAGTAATCCTACTTTTAGTGGCGCTCCTGTTCCAATTACTCAAAAAGCCATTCCCGAGGTGATGGAAATGGAATCCCTGAGTGTATCTGAAGTTGTTTCAGGGCAGAAAGAGTCAGTTTTTGTTGGAAAACCAAAAGCAGAGACGAGTTCTGCATCTGTAGAATTTTTAGGACAGAAATCCTTGTCTGTTTTAGAGGTTAGGGTTGATGAGATTGAAAGTGAATTAGTTGTAGGTCAGCATCCACACAGTAGAGAAGCAACTGTAGGGGTCACAACGAAAGAATCAGTTGAATTAGATGAAATTGTGACTGGGGTTCAGTTAGGTGATTTCAAGGAGAGGTTAAAACCAATTGAGGAAACAGCTAAGACAATTTTGTCAATGCAGAAAAGTCTGAATGTTCTAGAAATTCAAGCTGGAGTCAGTGAAACTGACGTCATACACGATATTAAACCTGATTCGAAAAAAGCTTTACCTGGCATAACAGAAATCGAACACTTGACCATTTCACAAGTAGAGACGTCAATCAAAGAGGGCGATTTCATTGCTGCCGTTAGGCCAAGCGAGATGACCTCCGAGTCACACTTTGACCAAAGAGAAGCAATAGAGGTCGGGCAAGTTGTTGCCAGTAATGTAACTGGAGAAATAGTTCCAGAATTAGTTCCAAAATCAGATGTTGCAAAGGGCGAATTCGTTCCTTACAACACTATTTCAGTTTGTGAAATAGAAAGTGGAATCAAAGAGGGCGAATATGGTGTCGAAAAGTCCTTGGGAGTGACTGCACATGTCGAATTAACCTCGCAGCGACATCTGGCGGTGACTGAAATTGAAAGTGAGCAGAAAGAGGAATTGTATTCACCAGAAAAGAAACCAAAAGAACGCACTGCTGGCATTTCACTGCCAGAAAAAGAGTCCCTTGAGGTGGTAGAAGCAGCAGTTGCTGAAAAGGAGAAAGAATATGTCAAAGGGGAATTACCAAAAACAGAAGAAGTAACTCCTGTTTTTAGTTTACAGGAAGGTGTTAAAGTAGCCCTATTTGAATCCCAAAGTCACGAAGAAGAACTACAAGTGGCCAAACCGTCCACTAAAAAAGCAATTGGGGATATGATACCACAGGAGCATTTAACTGTGGAGACTAGGGAAGAGTTGGTAAAGGAGGATGTGTATGTTCCTGGCAAAAAACCAAAAGAAACACAGGCTAAGATGAGTGTAAAGCAACAGGAAGCGGTTGAAATATGTGAGGTGTACGTTGACGGCGACCAAAGAGACTTGAAAAAGGCAGTGGACACCACTTGCAACGCTTCTGAGAAACTAATCACACACGAACCACTTTCCATTTCAGAAACACGAATTGAACAGAAAGAAACAAAAATGGCTGAAGTTAGAATACCAAAAAGAGTAACTGCGGAAGAACACATTTCCACCACTGAACACGTAGCTGTGTCTGAGATGAGGGGGGAAGTGAAGGAAGAGGTGTTGATCACAGAAGAAATCCCCAAAAAGAGGGTTGGGAAGTTAGTTGTGGGAGCTGTAGAGGCACTTACAGTACAAGAGACACCTGGTGAGGTAATTACGGGAGACTTGAGTCAATTAGTTAGGCCTAAATTGGTTGCTGCACAGCCAGGGATTGTGTCTCTTGAGGGATTGAGTGTGACTGAAGTGTCTATACAAGATAAGGAAGTTGCATTTAAGGCTGGAGAACATCCACATGCAAAGAAGGCACTTACAGTTATAGATGAAAAGATTCACTTGACCACTAGTGAGGTAAAGACGGGGGATAGTGAAATTGAGTTGGTGCAGGAAGAAGAAGTTAAGAAAAAACGGGCGCAGAGAGTAGTTGTTGAAATGCAGGCTGTTCATATTGAAGAAGTGACCTCTAGTGACACTTCTGAGAGATTCGAAGGGAAATTCGAGCCAAAATTCAGTAAAGCACAGCCTGATATTGTTCCTCAGGAGTCAATTAGTGTTATTCAGGTTAGGTCTGGTGAAAGGGAAGACGAATTCGTGCCTGAAAAAATCCCAAAAATGGTGGAAGCGAAATCTTCGGCTGTTTTGAAAGAACATTTAATCATAGCTGAAACTGATGTCAAACAAAGTGAAACTGAATACAAACCAGGTGCAACTCTCACTACTCAAGCAACTAGCGTCGTATCAACCGAAGAAGCCATTTTGGTACATGAAATTAAAAGTGCAGACATCACTCGCGATTTATCCGACAAAGATATTCCTAAAACCATAGATGCAGTTAGGTCTTTAGTGCCGCACGAGACCGTATCGGTCACTGAAGCGGCGATTAATTTGAAAGAAGGGGATTTTAGTGAATTTAAAGTTCCAGATGGGCAAAAACTAGATTCGAGTTTAGTTTCTTTGGAGCATTTATCAGTTATCCAAGTGCAATCTAGTCAGAAAGAGGAGGAATATGTCGTCGGGAAAAAACCGAAAGATGTCAGGGCTACGGATGTTGTAACAGAAACAGAAGCGATCGAGGTGTCTGAGATTGTAATGGGAGTTGCCACAGGTAAGGTTGTTAGGGATAAGAAACCAGTTTCAGATCAAGCTACTAGTGACGTCATTGTTCACGAGTCAGTTTCAGTAACTGAGACAAAATCAATAGACAAAGAAGGGGTTTACAAACCAAAAGAAGCACCGGAAACAACAAGTGCACAGATGGTGATACCGACACAAAAACACTTACAAGTTACATTGGTACACTCAGACGACAAAGAGAGTGAACAAAGGGTCGAGGTGATGCCTGATCACAGACAAGCAACACCGTTACTTTCAACAAGAAAAGCAATCACTGTTACCGAGACACCAGCCAACATCAAAGAAGGTGAATACAAAAAGACAGAGATGATGTTAGAAACAGCAGAACGACAGTTCACCACTCATAAAACAGTGGCATTTACTGAAGTTGTGTCACAGTTCAAAGAAGACGAGTTGAAACCCGAACAAGCACCTGATCACAGACATGCAGACATAGACATAA
Source organism: Geophilus truncorum (assembly GCA_034695745.1). Classification (NCBI taxonomy): domain Eukaryota; kingdom Metazoa; phylum Arthropoda; class Chilopoda; order Geophilomorpha; family Geophilidae; genus Geophilus; species Geophilus truncorum. The sequence continues at coordinate 4,372 of JAQFZP010002845.1, read as the reverse complement.
CCAAAGCAGACCACATGACAGTGTTTCAAATGGAAACAGCAATGAAAGAGGATGAATTTATTGCAGAGCGGTTGCCACGGCAAATCACAGCCAAGCGAACTCAATTGGAAACAGAGGCAATGGAGGTTTCTGAAGTTGTCACTGGTCTGTTTTCGGGTGTGGTGGCTAAACCTGAAGCATCCGTGACTGATCAAGCGTCTAGTCTGATCACTCTTCTCGAAGGGGTGGTGGTTTCTGAGGTAAAGGTAGGGGTTAAAGAGGGCGAGTTTGCTCCTGGAGAAGCACCAGGTAAGGTTAAGGCTAAGTTGGAAGTGTCCTCTCAAGAACATTTACAGGTCACTCAAGTGGAGATGGGGATTAAAGAGGATGTTTATGTTTATGAGAAGGAGTATAAGGAGAGAAAGGCATTTCCGGTTTTGACTGCTCAGGAGGCGATAACTGTTGAGGAGAGTACGGTGCAGGTTAAGGAAGATGATTTAATTAAAATGATTACACCAAAAAGTGAGGAAGTTAAGAGTAAGATGATAATTCAGGAGAATATAGTTGTTAGTGAAGTTGAGACGTCGCACAGGGAAGAGGAGTTGGTGACTGAAGAAATCCCAAAGAAGAGGAAAGCAGAGCCGAAAGTTACACCATCCGAGCACTTGAATGTGTACGAATTGGAATTGGGGGTAAAAGAAGATGTTTTTGAGAAAGGTAAAGCAGCCATTGGGTTTAAGGCGGTTAAAGTTGTTAGTGAGATTGAAGCGTTAGAGGTTTCTGAAGTTGTGACTGGTTTGACGTCTGGGAGCGTTAAGGAGGTGGTGAAGCCAAAGATGGATCAGGTTGAGGGGAAGTTGATTTTGAGTGAAGCTTTAAGTGTTGGAGAAATGGAAACTGTGATTAAAGAGGGTAAATATGTGACTGGGGAGTTACCGGAAACAACCACAGCTGATCATAGGATGTCTCCATTACGTCATCTATCTGTAATTCAAGTACAGTCTGAGATTAAGGAAGAAGAGTATGTACCTGGGAAGGTGCCTAGAGGGAAAATGGCTGCTGCTGTGATTGATTCTAAGGAAGCTCTAGAGATTGAAGAGGTTCTTGTTGATGTTAAAGAAGGTGAACATAGAAGAGTTTCTCCCGAGAAGGGTGAGGCACAATTAGCTCTAATTACTTTCAAGTCGTTTTGCACTGATGAGGTTTCTTCTGAGTTGAAAGAAGAAGAACTGACAGTTAAGAAAATTCCAAGAGCTAAATTTGCTGAAAAGATTCTGACGTCATCTGAGTCTTTAGGAGTTTTCCAAATGCAATCAGCTGTTAAAGAAGACGTCTTTGTTCCTGGGAAATTACCGGAAGAAATAACAGCGAAAATATCAATACCAGAAGCGGAAGCAACTGTTGTTTGTGAAGTTGTGACCGGTCAATCATCGGGTGAAGTCGCTGAAGAGGTTAGACCAAAAGACGATCAAGCTTTAGGTGTTATTATTCCTCACGAAACTGTGACTGTCAGTCAGATTAGTTTGGGTATCAAGGAAGGTGAATATGTTAGAGGAAAATTACCAAAGTCAACTCGAGCGCCTTATTCCGTTATAATGAATGATGAAGTTGAAGTTTTTCAAGTAAATGTTGGTGAAGGGGAGAATATTTATGTTCCGGGGAAATTACCTGACATGAAGACAGCTGCGACGATTTTTTCATCGCGAGAAGCACTTCAAGTACGTGTGGACACGAGTGATGTGAAGGAAGAATCAATGCCATCGCCTGAATTACCTCAAATCGTTGAAGCAAAATCGAGTTTTTCAACTTCTGAATCAATAACAGTTGCTGAAGTTTCACCACAAAGCAAAAGTGAAGAACTGACCATAGACAAGACACTTAAAACTAAATGCACAGTCAGTTCTATGCCTTCTGAAGATCACGTGACAGTTTACCAATTATTACTAGCTTCTCAAACAGAATCATTGGCACCTCATAAATTACCAAAATTAATTAAAGCATTCATGACCATACCTGAAACAGAAGCAATTGAAATGTCAGAAGTAGTTACTGGGGTAACTTCAGGTCTCTTCAAAAGAAAACCACAACCAAAGACAGATCAGGCATTTGGTGTTGTAATGCCACAAAAAGAACTTGCAGTTGAGCAAACAGAAACAAGTGAAAAGGAAGGTATTTATCAACCGAGAGAAATGCCAAAAGGATTTTTAGCTGAAAGTAGTTTCAGAACTGAAGAGCATGTAACTGTAACTGAAGTTGAAACTGGTTTAAAAGAAATTGATTACACTCCAGTTCAGATGCCTGAAAGTCAAGAACCAGAAGAGTGGATGTTGGGTTATGGCACAATACAAATGTCGATTGTTCAACCACACGAAAAAGAAGGCGATTTTGTAAAACCAATTGTCCCAGATGCACAAGAAGCTGAAGGTAGGATTTCGCCACAAGAGCCAGTACAGACGTTGGAGATGGTTGAACACGTGAAAGAAGGGGAGTTTGTATGTGGAGAATTGCCTTTATCGACAACAGCTGACTTTTCCATGTCTGCACTTTGGCCTTTGGGTGTATTTGAGATGGAAGTGGCACACAGAGAAGACGAATTTGTGCCTGGAAAATTACCCAGAGAGCAGTTCTTAAAATCTAACATTCCTGAAGCAGAGGCGATGGAAGTTGAAGAAGTTGTTGTTGGTCTCACATCAGGAGATGTTAAAATGCCAGTTGTCAAAGCAGATACAGCAGAGACAGAGTTGATTCCACACGAAACGTGTTCTGTAAGGGAAATTAATGTTGGGTTGGTTGAAAAGGAGTATGTTCCAGGTGAAAAACCTAAAACATTACGAGCTGGGTTTTCAGTTTCAACAAGTAAACATCTCCAGGTTGAGACGGTGCAAGCTGAAGAGGAAGAGGAAATTTACACAGCTGAGCAAGTACCAAAGTCCAGAACTGCACAACCAATTTTGTCATACAAAGAAGCAGTTGAGATTACTGAAACACCATCTGACATTAAGGAAGGTGATTTGAAGAAACCAGAAGTGAAAATGGATGAGGCAAAATCATTACTTTTGACACAAGAAGGTCTTTTGGTAAGAGAAGTAAATGTTGGAGACATGGAAGAGGAATTACCAGATGAAGTAGCACCTACTACCAAGAAAGCTAAGAGGATTTTGTTGCCAAGTGAACACATAAGTGTGGAAGAAACTCAAGTTGGCATTTCAGAAGATGTTCTCTTGCACAAGAAAGCCAAGGAGAGCAAAGCTTTTGTGACTGTTCCTGAAATGGAGGCAATTGAAGTTGATGAAGTTGTGGTTGGAAGTTCATTTAAAGACACTACTATTGTTAAACCCAAAACTGATCAAGCTGAAGGTATTCTTATAACTCAAGAAAGCGTTTCTGTCATTCATGTGGTTGGTGGTGACAAGGAGGGACCATACAAACCTGGAGAGTTGCCTTTGAGCTCTCAAGCTGAAACATCAATGTCATTTGAACAGCATTTGTCTGTAATTCAAGTGTTGACTGGGTCTAGAGAAGAAGAATGTCCAGTCGAGCAAATTCCAAGAACTAGAAAAGCAGAATTTACAATGTCACCGCAAGAAGCACTAGAAATAACCGAAATGCCATCTGGTGACAAAGAAGGCGACTTGAAAACAGAAAAGACACCAAAGCCTGAAGAAAGCATTTTATCTCTCATACCACAAGAAACATTCGAAGTTGGGTCGATTGAGACCGGTCAGAAAGAAGGTGTTTTCGTGCCTGGTAAAGGACCAACTGAGCTTCAACTTATTTCTGAATACATAACACAAGAAGCAGTTTCAACCGGTGAGACCCAAGTGGAGCACAAAGAAGACCAACTGCAACCAGATGAAAAACCAAAGATGACTCAAGCAGAGAAATCGATCAACGAAACAGAAGCAATTGAGATCGAAGAAGTCGTTCTTGGACTCCAACCAGGTGACATGCCTAAACGAATAGAACCAAAAACAGACGAAGCATATCAAACACTATTAGAATACGAAACTTTTGCAATTGAGGAAACTGAAAGACTTCTAAAAGAAGGGCAATTCATCCAAGACAAAATGCCAGTTGGAGTTTGGCCTAGACACAAGACAATTACTGATAAGCACATGACTGTTACAGAAGTCAACGAAAGCCAATCAGAAACGACCTTTGCTCCTGGTGAAATACCTGAAAGTAGAAAAGCATTACCCCAAGTTCTGACTCAAGAAGCAATTTCAATTCGTGAAGTATCCGAACACATGGACACATATCCATTCGAGGAAGAGATTGAAATGGTCACTGAAAAGGCAAAAAGAGATGTACTGACCCACCTATCAACAACAGTGATGGAAGTTCAGGCGTCAGAGATGGAAGAAGATCTAAGTGAAGATGAAGTTGTTCCAAA
>JAQFZP010002844.1:0-12108 GCA_034695745.1 Geophilus truncorum | reverse complement strand
CAAGGAACTATTTTCTTTATCTTAAACTATGGTTTCGTAATTTACGTCACGAGACATACCTGCCCCAACGTTATCAAATTTTCCTCAATTTGATATTTCATGTGAAACTTACCGTGAATGAATAAATTACTTTATTCTGTACATCTTTACAGTCAATATTAAAATTTACACAACACAATTGGATATAAAAATTAAATACTTCGCACTATACATAAAAAGCATAAAAACACAGGTTCTTCCTTCTAAACGATTTATTCACTCATTTAATTTTTTTATTATGATTGTCAGGTGATGCGTCAATGATATGAAAACTTTCAACGACGGACTTCTGACAGTACGCATAAAATAGCGTTTCTGCTTTCAACATAATTTCGTCTACGGACAACGATTTTGTTAAACTGCAAAAATAAAAATGAAATCAATAATCCAAGTATTTTAATCATTTATAATAATTACCTATTCACGCACTGAAAAACAGACACCAAATCTGAACACGCAAATAAATTGGCACGATTTATTGTCAAAATTGTGACGCACACAAACAAAATGAATGTCATCTGAGAATCAGCTGGAACTTGATAATCGCTTACTCCACCACCTGTAAAATAAATTTTAAAAAACATGAAACATAATTTTAAAAAATTAAATATTTTTCTACCTCGCTGTGAAGTTCGTTGTCGACTCGTTTCTCTAGCTTTTTCAGCTTGCAATGAATTCATTTCCAAATAATGACTGCTAATAATCTCAAACAACCGCAAACCATTTTCGTAATCAAATTCACGTAAGAAGCAAAGTAGTAGCCACCTAATATTCCAAATTAAGTAACACATTACAAGATAAACTTGCGACATCATAATTCATCAGTACCGGTGACAAAATGCGAGATCTTGTACTTGACATCCGCTGAGATACGAGTATAAATCAGCATCAACTTCTCTTAACAACTGCATCAACAATTCGAGTTTGTTTATCATTCCTTTTTCTAGAAAGTCGATTTGAATGCGCTCTACGTAATTGGCAAAACACCAATATGCTTCACTCTAAAATAAAAATTAAATTATATATTTTTCATAACATTAGATATGTTTCATTTACGCTGTATTTATTACCTCACAATCAAGCACTAATAAAAATCTACTCGCTATGTCATTCATTCCTTGCGCATAACCCACAGTTTCGTGATAAGCAGCAAAAGTAATTAAAATATTTCGTAGCATTGTTAGATAGGGACTATCGTCATCTCTGGAATTAAGTAAACAAATAAGGGCCTGGATATTAATTTTTTTTAAAGTTCTGAATACTTAAAAAGAGGATGTCCACGTATCGTTCGAGGTACGTCTTTATCAATTACGTTACAAAAATCACTAACTTTTGAATTATTTAATGGCTGACGTCCAGCGTAAATCTAATGGAAAAGAATTTTATTAGAAATTATTTTATGAAGTCGAATTTATGTCACCTGCGATTGAATGTGTAAAAAGTCGTGTTGATTCACATTATTTATAGATATAAGTTCTGTCACAGTTTTGTTAGCAGATGCAACTGAAGATTTATTTTGAACTAAAGTTTAAAAAAAATATTTTTCATAAAGATAACTTGAATGATTATTTGTTACACAATACAGTGTACCATTTTCATTAAATAAAGTCAATTCTCGTTGCCATCTTTGTTTTATAGCCGAGTATTTGGCACTTAATTCCATATTCACAACCTCCCTTTCCCTACAAGAAAAAATTAACGAATATTGTAGATAATTATGGTAATTTCTTACATTTTTTTCACAATACACTACCGTTTGGTGGAATGGTAAGGAAAATATCCAAATAATAGTTTCCAAACTTCTTTCCTAATGGAAGTGTCAATGCCACCTAAAAATTATTTTTATTATTTTTTTTTTTTTTTAAATTGTAACTTAAGTGAACAAACCCTTAAATACAGCTTCTCTGAAGCTGTGTTCGTTGATTAGCCTGCCATCAACATCAAGGAATTCTTCAAACTGTTGTTTGGTAATAGGCAGAGTGCGATGTGAAGGAGAATATTTTGCATCATCGCAAGTTTTAATGGATAAAATGGAGCTTAAGTAGTAATTTGGGGGTGGAAATTCGATAGCTTCAAATTCATCTTCCACTTCGCTCAAAACTCTGCAAAAATCAAAAAAATCAAAATCAAAATGCAGAACTTTTTAGCAATTAATTGATATTTTATAATTTACTTGTTATTCTCACTAGCAGCTTCTGAGTTAATCACATTTCCAGACTCGATCATGTTGAACAGGTTATTAATTTATGTTTATAGTGGTAAATACGCAGCCGATGTGATGGAAGTTTAAGTCGTAAAATATCAAAACAAAACAGATGTGAGGATGATCTATTTACTATTTCCGGGACAAGTCCCTCACACAAAACAATCAACCAATCAAAATGGGCAACGGCAAAACAGATGTTTACTTCCGCCAGACGTAGCCAATCGATTAAACAAACCCTCAACGGTATACATCACGTAGCACTTGTCACATCAATATATTTATATATATACACTTTTACAAAAATAATTAAGTTGGTATACATTTTGTCATGGTGAAGGTAAAATGTTGACCAACTAATTAGTGCTTATCGAAAAATCTGAGAAAACCATTACGATATTAGATCAAGAGATTAAAAATCTACCTAATCGACATGCAGGGAGTTTTCAATGCACCCACGTAATTTATACCTTAAAAAGTGCAATGGAAGCAGCAAATAAAATACTGAAAACTCACTCTGGTCGTGACAAATGCTTACGACTCATGAACTACAGTTGTCTGCTGTTGTCATCAGCTGTAAGAAGTCCTAAACTCTCAGCTAAGCTCGTGATCTTATCCAAAGAAATGAGCCAGTGTCGAACTACTATGAGATTGTTTGACGACTTGATAATGCTGCGTTATTCATTATCATATGGACTAGGTAAAAAGGTATATAAAATTAAAATTGACAATGATCTTATAAATTGAACTTAAAATTTATTTTTTTAGGAATCCGATTTCCTGCTCAAATGGATTGGAGTTATAAACAACATTATAGATCAAATTTATTATCCAGTAGAGCACATAGCTTGGGCAGCAGATAAAAAGTTAATAAAGACAGACAGTACCCCTTGGTGGGACGTCAGCACATTTCTATGGGCAATTTCTTTATATTTGGGAATTGCTCGGTAAGATTATATTTGAATAAATTTAAGGACAGGTTTTTATCTTATAAAATATATATCTAGATCATTTCGGGTTCTTCGAATTCAACAAAAATTAAGAAGCCTTGATAAGAGGTAATAACAAGAGGGCATTAATTTTAAATTAACTAATCTTACTTAAAAATTTAGTGACAAACACAACTTAAACGAGTTATTCGAGGTGCTGACAATTGTTCAAAACTGTTTTGATCTGTGCAATGCCATTCACTGGATGCCAAAAGGGATTCTATGGTCTGAAAAACTGCAAAATTGGCAAGTGGGTCTCTTCGGCGTTGTTTCTTCGCTTATTATTTTCTATAAATATTTGCAAACTATGTAGGAAAATTCAATCAAGACAAATAAATCGGGTTGCGCTTACTTTATTTCCAATTTATATTTTAAAGAGAAAAAAAGAAGACAATTTACATAACTGAAAAATGTAAACTGTACACTGCTAGATGAAAAATATTGCCAAGAACAGGAGAAAATTAAATTTACCTGGTCCAATTTAAAACAAAACCATTCACAAAATCTTTTTTTTTTTACCCGTAGTACTATAGAAAAAAGTTTAAAGAAAAAATAAAATTCTCAACTTAAAATATGTACAGCAAAATATGTATTATGAAACGATCACTATCTTAATCCTTATACCGATCCAGCCGTTAATCCAAAAAAGTCAAACCAGAAACAAGAAAAAAGTACAAATTAAGCGATTGAAAATTTAAATTGGTTTATCTCCCCTTAATCCACTAACTGGCGATAGGCGCACTAGTTGGTTCAGTAATAAAGTCACTTATAGGTTAAAAATTGTTCTTAACTGGTTGCACCAGATTTCAACTGTAAAATTATTGCATCTAAAGTTAATAATATTAATTTGTTAAAAGTTTAGGGCGAAATAGAATTACAGGTTTTTCAGTAAAACATAATAAAAAATTCCACATCATTTCAAGGCTTTCAAGTAATCTGAACTTAGAAATTTAAAAAACAAAAACCAGGGGGGGGGGGGTGAAGCCGACACTGGGGCATTTAGATAACAAAACAAAATTTTTCATAAAGGCACTTAGCTCGTATAAATTCGTATCTTTCACACGAAAGTTCTTGGCGCTATGACAGATCTGACAAAACAAATTTACATATATATATATATAATATACGGGTTCTTCTTAGAACCACGAAATTATCCGATGAATTTTCGTAACTGCAAAAATATATCAACAGTTTTTCATTTAAATATATTCTCACTAAGTAAAAACAACGCTCTTCCAAGTTTTCAAACTTGTCACTTTGCAAAAACTAACCAACATCGAAACAAAATAATGAAATAATTGTAGAAAGAAACAATTGACATACAATTTTCTAAAGTATATATAAAAGTGGTTACTTAAATGAACTTTAAAAGTAACGCAAGTGCTTTTATATATACCTTAGCGAACACCGCCAGTTTTACTGTTGCGCATAAGGGGTTTGTGATGACTCAACGATTCGAGCGAATGCTGCCACTGCCAACAAGTACGACAGAAGTACTTGAAACACGAAGTATCCCGACAAAAGTAAGGGCCTTGCTGCTTATTGCACATTGAACACATGGAGTCTTCTAGATAAGGGTCCACTTGTACCTACATTTTAACCAATCATTTTAGTTTTTTTTCCCCGTGTGTATTTTAATGCCAATTACCTTTTTAGTAAATTTACCAGCTTTGATTTCAACGAAAGCTGCGGATACCGCTTTCATGTAGCTCTTCCCGTTGTTAAACGTCACACGGCCCGACCCTTAGAAAATAAAATAAATTATTACTTGAAAATTTAAAAAATAAATATATACAGACCTATGGGATACTTGTGCTTGTCAGTGTCAATCCCAGCATACACTACGCCTCCAAAAAGATCGTTCATAATGTTACACAAGGCTTCTGCAGTGAGCACTCCGTGAAGTGCACCAACAAAAACCGTTCTGCTGGGGTCCAAGCGCTGAGATGGGCAACGAACGTAGTTACTGTCACTCAAAATCCACGGAATCACTTGTACCTGCACAGAAGAGAGCTGTGAATACTATTTAAAAACATTTCCGACTTGAGATTCTCTACAAATTTACCACTTTGGATCTCGTTCGTCGACTCGAGATCTGGTAATACCAACTTCCTCCGTCGCTGAAGTCGTGAGTACAAACTTGCAGGAGAGCTTTGACTTGCTTTTCAGACTCGAACAGTATGTAAACATAACCTAAATTTAATAAAAAAAAAAAGTTGAAATAAATTTTAAATCAAAAACATCCCGTTTAATGTTACCTTTTGGAGGATTGAGCGAGTTTTCTTTGCCAGGCCATTCTATTCGAATGGGTCCAAACGGCTTGAATGCAGTCATAAGTGCAACTACAAGAAAAAAAAATCAATTTATAATACTCTTGAATTCACTTAAAAACTACTTTACCTTCTGTTATATCCCAAGGAACACCGCCAAGAAATACTTTAGATGAGTATGTAGGATTTTTGTGAGTTTTTTTAGGCAAATGGCCGCTCCAAGTACAAGTCGCGTCATATAATGCTGAAATAAAAATTTAAAAAAAAATTGTAAAAACTTTAGAAAACATTGAAAAGAATATTTTATTTTTTACCAGCAGCGTTTCGGTAGAGTCTAGCAGCCCTTTCGATCGAGTTAGGATCGTTTGCATTAGTCATAAATAACGAATTTACATTGCTCCAACGATGGTCCGAGAAAAGGTTAGAGGATAAATTCATCGCATCCATGTCTCTGAAAGCATTATTCCCAAGAAGGGATGTCGGAATAGGCGGACTCGAGCTTAAAGCTAAGTTATTCTATAAAAAAATAAATAAAAAATAAAAAATAAAATAAAAATCTCAAATTCTCAATTGCAATATTTAGCCATTACCATAAGATCAGAAAGCGTACTATCGACACTACTTATTCCGCTGCTGTCACTATCAGCTGGAGAAGCACTTCTCGAGTCTCGGAGTTCGTTACAGCCCATCATAAACGCCTGCTCCAAAGTTGGGCTTCCCTGTTCGCCTCTGTCAAAAATCAAACAAATTTCAAATTTAAAAGACCTAATTAATCAAAATGCGTTTTACGTCAAGTAGGAAGGTCCTCTAATGGCTCTGTAAGACCCCAACGGTGGCGATGGGCTGGGAGAAGACAAGAATCCGGACTGCTGCAATCCAGACTGCGGCATCATCTTAAAAGCAGGAAGGTCGGAAAATTTGCTTGAATTCAGTGACCGGCTGAGCGAATTGCCAGCCAAACCCAAGCTAGTGGCTGACGAGGAAGCGTTTCCATTACTATTGTTAGACCATCCTAAATTTAAAATATCGATTCGTTAATTAATTGGCAAGTTATTAAATTTAAAAATAAAACTCACCTGCGTAGGAATTCATAGAGTTACTTAAATTAAGTCCAAGCATTTCAGCCACATTGGACATACCAACTCCTAAAAATAAACAAACATGTAGTAAAAGTTTGGAGCATTATCCTTCAATTATCTAAAAATGAACACTTTTCTTCCTACATAAATTATAGCCTTTCATTTGACTGTACGTGAAAGTTATCCCTGAAGGCCATTAGTATCTAAGTCACACGGTTTAAGAAAAAGTGTAAAACTAGGTGAAAGGCCTACGAGCGAAATGATTCCAGTAGTAGATGTTAATGCACTTAGTCGTATCATCAATATTAAAGCAATGCTTCAAAACCGTAAATACCTATTGTTTTTCTTTATCTTTTCTTGCAAATAAACAATGTTTTTTCCCTTTCACATATTCTTGTGCATTAAATAAAATAGGTAAAGGAGAATGATTCAAGCTCAGTCAAGGTGATAAAATCACAAACAAATGTTTAACAAAGTAATTGGATGATTACTCATGTGGGAAATTACTTACATTCTGTAAATGTTTGCTCACTTTTCGAAAGTAAACCTTGGATAAGCGAAATTAAGTTAGCATTCATGAAAATTGAATGTTTCTGGTGTCAACAACTTGCAGGTAAGTGAAACTTTTCCATGAATGAAGGCAAAGTTGGGAGATAGAACCGAGATCAATGCACCTTAAACAACTGCAAGTTTCAGCCGCGACCTACTTTTTGCCTGTCACTTTCAGCCACGTTCTAAACCACCAAATTTCGAGTTAAAATATCTGTTAAGTTACAATTAAAAGTCATAATAGTGTCCACAATAAAGAACTACTGAATTAGTGGATCAAATCCCGCACAGAGCCCTAATAAACCACTTACGACTAAAGTATACCTGAAGAATTAAAGGTTTTTTTAAAATCATTTTCCAAACGACTGGGCAAGGGGAGGGATTTATGGGTTCCCCAATTTTTCACATACAGTAACCTACAAATGATGCCAAGCGAGTCGGGTATTTTTTTCGAGGTCAAAAATCTGAAGGTCAAGCAACCGTGATGAGGGCAAGCACATGGTCTGAATTAGAAAGCAGATCTAGAGCTGGTGCGAAAAGGGAATTGACCACTTTTCCTCGCCGGCCCTCACCCTCGTCTAGCAAGAAGAAAACCAACTTAACACCAGATAAACACCGGAAAGGTCATTCACCCCAGTAATTAATTATCTTAAACATAAACAAACAATCTAATTAAACTGCTGATCATTTTCTTCCTACCGGTGAAAAGGGTTAAGGAATAAAAATAAGAAAAAAATAGGTTTAGTCTATCGGATGAATGATTCAGAAGCGAATTGAAGCCAACAAATACGCCCTCGCGTTGCTTGTTTATCGCAGATCTCAATTTTGCAATTTACAATCACGTTTTAATCATTGTCTGAATCGAAGATACTGCAGTCTTTTGTGGGAAAAAGGAACTGATTTAAATAACCAAAGTAAAATGTAGAAAAGGAAACTACTGACAAAAAAAAAAAAAGTATGCTGAGTTGGGGTTTTACGCATGGCTGCAAACCACGGGGGAATGGTTTCAAAACTCCACTCGTTTTTTCCTCGCTATTCTATTCCATTTCATGCCAAAAATCAGTCATGACAAACTCAAGTCAGCTGGCTGGCTTTCCTGCAGAGATGATGCTTTCCAACAAGGAAGAGAAACTCCAGCATCTATTACGTAACGCGCATTCTTTTTTTTTTACGCACTAAACTAAGAACATTGAACTTTACTGAAGGCTTGCTGCCTGTTCTTTTTTTCTCGCTTGTTCATCGTGAACAGCAAATCACGTCGCGACAAGGTTTTCTGCAAATGTGTGGACGAAAATGAACTAGGTTTCAAATGAGCAACCTTGCATGTCTGTAACTTCCAAACTCCCCTTTATAGTAGTAGTAATAAAGGGCCAGGGACACCAAGAAATCATGGCTAACGACTCGGGATCAACAAGTTATTTCAACCCTATCAATATTTCATAATTCATTTTCCCCCAATTATGCCAGTCTGGAAATGCCTCGCTGCTCTAATGGCTAAGTTATGGAAATTTTACTGTTTTATTATTATATTTTTTTTTGTACCTTGTTGAGCACCGAAACTACTTCGCCGGCCGACAGCTGAATCCGTGACGTTGGTTGGCATCCCGACAATGTCGAGTGAGTTGTCCAACATTGCGTTAAGGCGATGGAAAAGGTCGGCGTTTCTACTAGCTGTAATTCCACTCGAGTTAACCGTATTCACATGACCGGAGTCCGCCCCATCTATTTGCGACTTGTCACTGATGTAACTAAAGTCCGGAAAACAACCCACCTAGAAATATAAAAAAAAAAAAAAATTATTTTCCAGAATTTTCCCCATCAAAACCACCATAGAAAAGTTCACTTGCATTGCGCACGAAATGTTTAACTAAAATTTAAACCAAAGTTTCACATTACAAAATAAACTTTAAACTTTGCCTTTAAAAAAAAAAAACACCGTATTTGTATTACTGAAAGTAGGATAGAAACTTTACGTCGTCACATACGAAACAAAAAAAAATAATTTTATAGTTACCACCCAACACAAACCGGCCCCACTACATGTTAACAGACAGGTCGCACCCTATATATTTTTTTTTATTTCATATTTTTTCTTTTTGGCAACTGTTCTACAAGCGTGTCGCCAGGATACAATTTTGCGGCAGCCTGCGACAATTGCGGTGATGATTCTGCCAAAAAATTCCGCCTTTCAAAACAGCGTTTGAAACGTTTAATTCATGATATATTAAATAACGGTTTTTCATTTCATACCCTAGATAAAGTAATAGAAGTATTAAAGTGACGTAAATTACGAAATATGTCACGGACTCGACAGAGCAGCCGTGAAAAACGCAACACCATTGCGGGAAAGCTAATTCGAAATACTATTATGCTAATTTCTCATACTAAAGCATTTAAATGAATAAATATTAAAACTATTCATTGACCATTATGGAAATTCTTGACTTTTAATTTTTAAATTCACGATAGCGGAAATGGAAAAAAAAAACCGCCATTACCCCTTAATACTTAAAACTAAGAAAAAATACGTTACTTACACTGTGCATCGGCATTTTGGCGAAATTCACTTCTTTTTATAAATAATCTATGTCATAAAAGTTGTTGTAATCTCATATCAGTGCTCGAGTTGGGTAAAAGGCGTGTGGAGTCAATTGGCCTTCAAGTCAAAGTGACAGTGCAAGAATGGCGACTTCTCTTATAGATAAATATCAATTGTGCATATATTTACATACCTTTACGTCGATGGGTCCAAATGAGTAGCCCTCATGCGGTCTCCAGATTCTCAGCTCACGCTTCCCTCCCCGCAACTGGCGTTGTCCATCCGAGCTGAAGAAAGCCACGTGGAGCCAGTCGCTCTCTGATTGGTTCCCGTACGAGCAATGCACTTTTACTGCAAGGTGGCGTTTGGCGTTTGCGCTTCACTGCAGCATAAGCTGATGAGGACCACGGCTATGCGCAATAATCCGACAAAAATAGTTGTTTTTTTTAAATTTATTTAATCCTTTATTTTCACTTGGTTTGATTTTATTAAATGAAGGTAAATCGAGTAAATAACAAAGCAAAAAAAAAATATTCGAAATATTTCTTCGTGTCAAGTTTAAAAAGGTCCTTGACCTATTGGCAGACAAGAAAAAATTAATGTGAAGAGAGTGAGTGCGCAGGAAAGTAATTCACCTGTATTTGTGTCATTATTACCAGCCAACCGGCGCTTTATTAAAGTACAAAAACTGGCAAAATTCATTGCACTTTTAAGTCTTAAAAAATATCTCTATATGTATATGTAACAAACAAATGTAATCAAATTGTAAACTTTATTCTCCAGGATTGAATTATGTCACAGAAAAGAAATATGACAAAATAGTTACTGCATTATTGATGTCTCACAGTCAGTTCATATATTGTTTTCTTATTTTTTCATTTTATTTATTATTTATTTAAAACATGCAATGGCAATTTGATGAAAATAAGAATTTAATAAAAAGATAAAAAAAAATCATTGATTAGCATCAAATGCATAGTCTCCCTGATAAGTTTATGAGCTCTAACAAAATTGGATTTTAACATTAAAACTAATAAACTGTAATTAATATTGTAAACGACATCACAGGACTTAATGGTGCAGTTATGTAATCAATGATTTTAATTCTCTTCGTTTACAACTTTACATTTCACCCCTGCCACCTAACAAAGAATTCAATTTTATCATTATTTTTATATTTTTTTATAGAAAAATGTTTGTTTTAGTAAATAAACGTGGTTGAACTGCACTTAACACCTCATTCCCGATGTATTAATACGAAGAGACCAAGACAAAAGAGAACTAAGTACTAAAAAAATAAAAATAAAATTAAGTAAACTGTGATAAAATTTTATTTTTATATCACTAATTACCTTAAACTTTGGATAATCGTTCATTAATATTGTAACGATACCTACGTATGGAACAAATCTAAAGAAAAGATATTAAATAAAATCAACATTTATCAACTACCGGTAAGTATTTAGTTATTTACCCTCTCGCCCTTCCAATGACATCTTTTTTCTCCAGCCATAACTGACCAGGTGCGTAAAGACCACGATCGTCGACTGAATTGTTGTCGCCTTTCGTTAGAAACTTGATCGACGAATTACTCCTAAATTTAAGAACATCATTAGCCTCAAATACAGTGCTTTCGCACTCGTATACTTTTCATGTAGTTTTAATACTCTGTGTACTATAGGAATTTCGCGACCTTCGACCTTAAAAACCACTATCTCGCCCACTCTTATCGGATCTTGTAAGTGATTTGTAAGAAACAAAAGATCTCCTCGATGAAATGCTGGTTCCATACTGCCACTAAAAAGAATAAAATAAAACTGTTATTTTAGTTTTTATAATTTTTAATTTTTTTTAATTGTAACCAAATTTTTCCAAATATTTTGTACACAAAATAACGTATAAAGAAAAAAATGGTGTTTATTTAGTCCACAAGCGAAGCTTCCAAAATAATAAATGTATTTTAAAAGTATTAGAGTGGACAAATTTATTTTCTCGAAAGGTGCAGATGTTTAAAATTACCTGAGAACGACCACAATGGGGCTTTCGCTTCCAGTTACAACCATTAATCCTTTCCATATCATTAAGGCTGATGATACAATGGTACCAAAGTTGAGAATTTGATATAACAACTGCAAATAAATTAAGAGATTATATTAAAAAATTAAATAGAGAATCGAATTTATCTAAAATCCAAATTCAAACGAATTATGTTACAGCAACTCTTCGCCTAACAACATACGTTAAGCCTCGTCGCACCTTTTCTAAAGCCATTTTATATAAATCCAGCAGCAAAGTGCAGTGCAAAATAATCTTTGATCATCTTGTGCATCGAATCTTACCTGGCGTTTATCCATTCGCCGCACATCGTCGAACAAGTCAAGCATTTTGCTGGTCCACGTTTCTCGCTGAACACCACGTCTTCGGAACTACTACAAAAGCT
>JAQFZP010002843.1:0-12109 GCA_034695745.1 Geophilus truncorum | reverse complement strand
CGGGGAAAAATAAAAATGTCGTTATAAGCGGAATGTCGTTATAACCGAGGTCGTTATAAGCGGACTCGACTGTATTAAATTCTTGTTAAAGCTAACTGTAAAGCAATCATAAAAGTGCCAGAGATCAAAAACCTAAGTTACATAAGTTAGAACTAATGTTAAGGCAGTGAAAAAGAAGAAGCCAAGAGAGAGAGAATAAAGAAACATGTGTTGCTGATTTAATAATGACATTTCAGTTGCAAAGAAACCTTACTACAATAGCATAACATCATTGTGTATAACAATCAAAAATGATGACACATTAATAAAGAAAGGATGCCATAACAATGATCATGTATTAAAAGGCTTAAACTAGAGACAAAATATAGGCTTAACTAGCAACAAATAAAATTTTTAAATACAAGTAGAAATATAGAAACTTAAACCTAATCTTAATCTAGAAAGCCTCTTTCGAAGGCGCAACAGTTAGAAAAGAGGATTAAAAACCAGAAAAATATTTAATGGAAAGCCAATCATATGCATAACAAAGGTTACCGGTACTGGAAAGTTATTTGTAAAACAAAACTAAAATTAATAAAAATATGTAATAAAAATCTCATTATCTGCATCAATAATAGTCGTTTTTAATAAGAAACTAGTTTGGTTCACTTAACCAAAAATTGAAATTATTTTTCCCAGAACAAGATATGTACATTTTCTTATTCTATTCATCAAATTTCATTTTGCATTGTAGTGAAAAATTAAATGTAGTAATATTTTGCAACATCGTGTGCAGAAGACTCGTAAGATGCTAATTACAATGTGAATATTGCTTTTCAAATTTCACAATAATGAAAATCCAAATCCAACTTCTGTTGACGCAAGTATTTAGATACTCTTTTGCAAACAATTTTATGACACCTCCAAATACTCAAATAACGCTAAGAATTGCGCATATCTAATAGCTGTAAGATCGTCTCAGTTACAATTTCGTTACACCAAGATATATCAAATCTCTTCAATTCCAAAAGATGGTTCGAATTTACCAAATTCTTGAGGACAGAATCAGTTAATGCCTGACCATGAGCAGAGTCGCAGAGAAATGGAAATATTGTAGTTTGAATGCTTTACTTACAAGTTAGTAAAACTTACAATAAAACTTCACTGATTTGCGAGTTTTTCGACTTTTCGCCGCTAGCTGGCGCACTAAATATGATAATAAAATTTAAATTACCTTTTTTACAATTTACTGTCACTCATTTTCTTGCTTCGTGGTTATATCTGCGTAGACATTCTTCGATTTTTGTCGCTCTTTATTTTTCTTCACGGCTGCCATGACTTCTTTACAAAGAGAATTTTTAAATACTGTTTCGTCAACCCGACTAGATGATCTCGGCTGTAAAATATACCAAAAAAAATTTATTAAAAACTAATTTCGGATTTTTAAAATATATATCTTACTAAATCTATATCTTCATTCCATATTTGTTCGACTTTTGCGACATTTCCCGAGAACTTACGAACGAGAAACGATGTCACTTATGGTTCACATCCCTCGGCAGCAGCGACGTAAAAATACGGGAAAGTATAGAAAAGACACGAAGTGAGGTGTGGACAAATGTCCACATAGTTAGGGCTTTAATAGTCAACTACACTTTGTCAAGAATTTGATCTGAAATAATTAAAAATGTATCAAACAAAACCTCTTTTTAAATAAGTATCGGTAATTATAAATTACTGGATGCATCGATGCTTTGCACAGTTTTCAAGCCCCAAATATATAGCGTCAATTTCGTCATTTTTCAATTTGTTTATTGAATTATTTCTGTTATTTGTCGATGTACTACCGTATTACAAAGTCCCTTTTTCCAGGCTTCTTCATATCGACCTTCGAGTGCATTTTTGGCACCGATCATTGCATCTAAACTGATCTAAACTTCCTGTAACTGTCGCATAAAGTTGATGACTTGATGTTTTCGTTCATTTGCAGCCATTTTGCATTTTGTATCCCGCACCAAATCGCCTTATGGAATTTATGACTGTTATCTATAATATATATATGAAACTATACAATCGAATAACTACACCAAAAATCTACTTTTATTATTTAACGAATAATATTTTAATCAATCAAAACTATAATCAAAACTACAATCAAAACTACAATCAACATTTTCTTATTTTCTGCCGAATACATCAATTGTCACAAGAACATTCGATCGCCATTTCATTCAGAGAAGAGCATTCGAAGATAAAGCAAGAGAGGTAAGTAAACATTAATCGTATAAAACTACATTTTTTTCACTACAATCAACGTCTAGTATTACAACCAACCAAGGAAATGGAGGATCCATCAGACAGGACCTTATGGTGCGGCAATCTACACCCGAGAGTATCCCAAGCCCTTCTTTATGAGCTTTTTCTTCAGGTAAACACAAACAACGCCATTTTACATGTTCGAATAAAAAAAATAAAAAACCTCAAAACTACTCTTATACCAGACCGGACCGCTTGAAAAAGTCACAATTCCCAAGGATAAAGATGGGAAATTTCGCAATTACGCTTTTATCTTGTTCAAGCACATGAATTCAGTTAGTTACGCGATGGATTTGCTCAACGATATTAATTTATGTGGGTGGCCATTACGCCTGAGACACCGCAATGCCGGGAAAAATAGTCCTCCTGCCCAAGGACTACGCGGCTACGCGAAGGATCACGGAGATAGAGGACAGCCAGAGTCGCGAAGGGGACCCACAAGATCCAATGGACCGAACCGGGGAAATTATTTTCCAGACGCATCTTTGAGTTTGTTCTCTGAGTCGCCGCGGCCGCGTCACGTTGTAATGTGGCAAAATAATCCTCCTCTTCTCCCTACTCCTTGTTCTGATCCCTTTGCTCCTCCCCTTCATCCAACTCCTGCTCCTCTCCGTTTTCCTTCTCCTCCCTCTTCTTCTGTAGTGGGGGCGAATTTAGCCCAGCGGAGATTGGCGCAGAAAATGATGATGTCGCGTGGTGGTTGCCATCCCTACGTGCCTCCCATGAAAGAGTACCATTACTGGCAGTGAGAAAAAAGTTTCGTATTTTGTATAAAAATATATGTTCAAGTTGACTGTAATTTTGTTATTAAATAATTCCATATTTTCTTGTTCTATTTATCAAAAATTTTGAATTAAAGCGAAAAATTAAATGTAGTAATTTGATTTCTTAAATAAAGATGTCACTAGTGCACTACTTTATGATTGTTATTATGGCAGAAGTTAAATGTTTTGCAACATCGCCTGCAGAAGACTCGGTAAGATGCTAATTACAATGAGAATATTTATTTTCAAATTTTTTTAAATCTTTTTAACAATAACGAAAATCCAAATCCAAATTCTGTTGACGCAAGTATTCACACACTTTTCTACTGTCAATTTTAAGACATTTATAAATTCTCAAATAGCGCAAAGGATTGCGCATATTTAATAGCTTTAAGATCGTCTTGGTTACAATTTTGTTACACAAAGATATATCAAATCTCTTCAATTCCAGAAGATGGTTCGAATTTACGACATTCGTGAGGACATAATCAGTTAACGCCTGACCAGAGAACTGGAATTCTTGTAGTTTGAATGATTTACTTAGTAAAACTCGCAAGAAAACTTCACTGATTCCTTCGCAATCGTTCAGATAAACTTGACTCAATCGAGGAAACGTAATACGATCTTCGAATTTTTTATCAAAATTCACAAAACTGCCGCCATCGACTTTTAACTCTTCTAATCTCGGACAACAGGAATCGATGCATTGTATATCGACGAAATGAACAGAAAACAATTTTAAAGTCGTCAAGTTTGGTGCTTTAAGTAGTGCAGGGGCAATTTGCGAAAAGTCGTATAAATCAGTGAGATGATCACCAATGTCAATTTGCGTCAAATTTGGAAAAAGAATGACCAAACTCAGCAATTCCTTCTCGTTTGTTAATGTTAAATACCCAGGCAGTTTTATTGGCGAAAGAATCGGAATTTTGTTTTGCCTGAAATCGTCGATCAACGAATCGCAGCTTTTGATCCAATGGACAGTTTCATAGTTTTCCAAATAGCGAAGTTTCTGAAGAACGAAAAGAAACACTTCGAACGTTTCGTAACCAGGACTACTGTAATCAGTGGACAGACGTAGGCGTTTGATTTTCATTTCGTTCTGTCTACAAAGGAAACGAAGTCCGATGTCAGTAATGTTTTTACATTTTTGCATACTAATGTATGTTAATTCGCTGCAACGAGCGCCAATTTGGGCTAAAATTTTGTCGTTGCACCATTTACATTCATCAAGTAAGAGTTCGCGAATTTGAGGTATGTTTCGAATTAGTTTCGTTGCAATGTCCGACACTAACTGCACTCTTGAAAAATCAAGAAAAGTGAGATTTTTGCACACGTTTGCTATTCTGAGCGCCAACTGATTCGGCGACAGATCGAACAAGTTCAATGCTAATAAACGTTCTGTTTGCGAATTAATGAACATTTCGGCTTTCATATCTTTTCCACGTAGTAATTTATATTCGTAAACACCGTTGATAAGTGCAACCGGGATACTGGAAATTTGTTCTTGCATGTGCGTGTCGAAATTATTTGTCACAGTCTGAAGACATAATTTTTTTAGGGTTTCCGCGCTTTTTCGTAAAGGCATTATGCAGTAACTTGGTTTACAATTATTTACGAAGTTGTCTGTTCTTTTAAGTATTTTAAGGTAATGTTTAGGCGACGTTATATAGTTAGCGGTGTGTTTAATTGTCGATTGTTGCCGATAAATGCAGTGGCGTAACTGACGGGGTAGCCCAGGTTGCGATGCAGTGGAGCTCCTGACAACAGGGGCCTCCTAAGCAATATAAATGAAATTTTAAAAAGTATAATATGTAACTAAAGTAAGGGAAAAGGGAGACTTCTGAGACTTTCTGACCCCTCTGAGTGAAAATGGACTGGTCCGCTATTGTGTTGTGGGTTGTGTGTATTTTGCGGAAGGGTGGAAGGTAGGAATCGTTCTTAAATTACGTAATGCTAAAAATGGCATCTTTTGGACCCACCCCCCCGTCACGCTACTGTCACTGGCTTTCAAACCCCTACCCCTCCCCCCACGTCACGTCACGTTTCTGAAATATAAAAAAAAAAAAAATTATCGTGTTGTTAAAAAGCATGAATATTTTTAAAAATTAAAAAAAAAAAAAAAATTGAAATAAGTTATTTAATTTTCTTTGAAAAAAGTTTATTTCATTTGTTAAAACAATTATGTGACATTTAATTATACTTCTTCCTAAGGGCACTCTACACTCTAAAAAATAAAGGTGTAAATTAGGTGCAAACTTGAAGAAGGTACTCTTTTTGGGACAAGGTAGATGTAAATTGTTCCTTTAAAGGTAATTTTCACTACCAAATAATCAATCTGCCTTTCAACAGAGGTAGTTAAAATGTCAAGTTACAAACTTCTACCCTGTTAGGTAGTTTGATCATTTAAGAGTGTATACTATTTCTACCTATTTGTAGCTTGCACCTTCTTAAAACAATTGAAAATGCCACTCTTTATTGTGTTTTTAGCCTAGTTTAAGAAAGTTGTATGCACTAAAAGCTTTGATTATTATTGAAATGTCAATGATATACAACTACAAAAGTAAAAATAATACATTTTTAGCAATAGGTACCGTAGCATTATATTCCTAAAAGGTAGCTATAAATGAGGACAGTTTTAAGGTACATGTTCAATTTATATACCTAAAAGGTAGCTAAATGAGGACAGGGTTTTATACCTATAAAGGTATCTCATCACTCCCTTATTTTTTAGAGTGTACATTATTACTTAAACTCAAAATAGGTAAAGCTGAAATTGACACATTACCAGTGTGATTGGTTTCACAATGAAATCAAATTTCATCTTCACCAAACCAGTCGCAGTGCTCAACATCTTGATTGTTTAGACAAGTCTTCCATACAACCATCAACTCTCTTTGCTTTCTAGCTGCTGCTCGTTGCGGCCTAGAATTGAGTTGTACTGCCCCTGTCACAACATTTTTAATACATCTTCCATTTCTGCGTGGTTCTCCCTTACACATAGTTTTGTGTAATTTCATGCTTACACCGGATGCATGATATACTCATGACAAAACTCACACGTACGAGAATCTAACAATTTAATTACTGATGGGCAAAACTTATCATATGGAATTTCTATACTTGAGTCAGCTTTAGCTTGCATTGCAAGCTGTACAAGTACAAATGAACTAGAAAGGTTTTGACATACTTCAGTGCTAGCCAAGCTCAAGGTTGGATTATAGTTCAGTGGAATCGGTGTGGGTAAAAACTGCTCAAGAAATTTAAAATAGTTCAAGAGGTTGGCAATATTGAGCTATTGTTGGATATCCATCAATTACAACGTCAGACCAAATGTTGGCTAGTATTTCTCCAGCATGAGCAAAGTCTTTCTTTTCCAATTCAATGTCGACTGTCTTTCCTTTATTATCTAGATGAGTTCCAAACGTGTCATGTTTAAGTATAAGACCTGCTAATTCACGGCTCAGTGGAGCCATTCTCCTTTCAACTCGGTTAAATGCACTTCGAATTATAGTAGCATTAATAGCAATAAATAATGCATCCAACTTCAGTGCATTAAACAGTGTGATTGAGTTCCGTATAACATTTTGATACCGGTACTAATTTTAAAGGCCGAGGCTATTTCCACAGAAATTTCTGTGGAAATAGACACTCCGAATTTTAAAATTTTTGCTTATCACTTATTGATGTCTGGTGGCAATTTTGAATCTGTGGCTGGAATGTGTGGTTTAAAGTACAGAGAATACTACATTACATACCGGTATGTAATGCCGAATTCTCTATACTTTGGTGTGGCTAGCTTGACCATGGTAGAGATGTTTTGACGACTACTTGTTCTTTTTCGAGGTTTATCGATACGGTATTTATTCACATCCGGGATGTCTTTTAGAGGGTTTTTTGAAGAGTATCGACGCAGTTTTGACATGTCATTTGCACCGCGAATTCGATCTGGAAAAAAAGTAGAATATATGTAATTAATATGATTTTTTTTATCGTTTTTATAGGGTATTTTTTGTGGATTTTGATGATTTACTTGCGCTGTGGCCCGCTGTGGCCTCCATTTTTGAAAATCTGGGGTCGAGAGTAGCAGAAATATTTACAAAATTGAAAAAAATTGAACTTAAAATTCGATTTTATATCAAACTTTTAGAAAATAAAATTATTTCATTTATGTTATAAGATTTATTTTGAGCTTTTAATAAATTTTATTAGTATTACACGCTTTCAACAACCATCGGTAGACGGCAACAGTAGTTTCAAAACACGATACTACGTCGTTTTGAAGAGCACTTAACCCTCGACTTAACCCTTAACTGCAGAAACAACAAATCGAGTCGAAGGTAATGTTGAATCCGCTTAAATCCTTTCAACCATCTAAAAAACATCAAATCAACTTCGTTTAATCTCTAAATTTGTTCATTGTCTAACCATCAATATACGTATTTCAGTTCTAATCGCGACATGTCGATAAATAAAGACACGAGATTTCACAGTAAGCCAAAAAGATGGAAATATTTGAATTTTTCATTAACTATCAATTGATCTCACTTCTAGGATGGAAATGTTCGATTTGCAGATCGGATAAAGACGATGAATTCAATCTGGGAGAAATTAAACAACTGGAAGACGTTAAAGTTCATTATTTTTGCATGGTAAGTTACAAAAAAGAGTTATTTCTTCAATTTCATCACACTTTATCTCTTTAAACAGCTTTTCTCAAGCGGATTAGCTCAAAACGGATTAGACAGTGAAGGAATTTCGGGGTTTTTGCTCGAAGATATTAGACGGGAGCTGAACAGAGCGGCGAAATTGGTATTTTGAATTTTGAGGTTTTTTTATAACAAGTTTTTTATTTTTTAAATATTTTTTTTTTTTTTTTTGTTTTTTAGAAATGTTCTTATTGTAAGAAAAATGGAGCGTCGATCGGATGTAGCGTGTCTCGGTGTTCGGTGAAATTTCATCTTCCTTGTGCGTTGGAGAACAATAGTTTGCATCAGTTTTATGGAGTTTATGCGTAAGTTTTTTTGTTGAATTTTTGGTGGAAGTTTTGGTCAATTAACGTCGCCGAGTACCGTTGAAAAGCACGAGGGGCGAAAGTAACCGCCATTACTTGTTTTTTTGTTTTTTAATTTTGTCACTAGATGGCACTTTTAATTGTAACAAATTGGCTGATTTGATTTTTTAACACAAAACTTCAAAATTTTCACCAAAAAAAATAAAAATACTTTTTTTTATTTTGCTCATTTAATTCTTTAATTCTTCAGCTCGTTCTGCCAGAAGCACAAACCACGTCAAGAAATCACGAAAAAAAACAGAGAAGATTTCCAAGCTGCAGGAAACAGCGTTTGTGCCATTTGTCTCTGCACAGTCCACGAACTCAGTCACCATACCACGCTCCGCGCCCCCTGTTGCAAGAATGCGTGGTTTCATCGCACGTGCCTCCAAGTAAGAAAGAAATCTCAAAAATAAAAAAAACTTTATAAAAACCCAAATTTTTATTTTTTTAGCGCCAAGCTGTGAATGCTGGGTATTTTTTCCGTTGCCCTCTGTGTAACAACGAGGAAACCTTTCGCGTTCACATGCTAAAATATGGAATTTACATCCCAGAACAGTAATTTTTATTTAAAAAATTTGTATTTTTTGTGACCGGTTGGATTTTTATTTGAATTTTTTTTTGGAATTTTTAGAGACGCCTCGTGGGAGTTAGACGCAAATGCATATGATGATTTGCATTTTAGGCATAATCAGTGTGACCAGAGTAAATGTTTGTGTTCCAGGGGTCGCAAATATAATGATGAGGGAAGGTGAGTGGAATTGTGGGTATTTTTTTAAAGTTTTGTAAAATTTTGAATTTTTTTTTTTTTTTTAGCCAATGGGGGATCGTTTTGTGCAATTTGTGCGGGTCGCAGGGGTGTCACGTGAAGTGCGGAGAGTTGAAATCGACGAATCAGAAGTGGGAGTGCGAGGATTGTCGATCACGTAAGATATTGTTGTTAAGGTTTAAGGTTTAAAACACGATATTTTATCGATTTTTTTCGTTATTTGTTGGTTTTTACCAGCATCATTACTCGTTAAAATTCATCAATTTTTATCGATTGGTATTCCGATACATACGTGAACTTTACCGAAACGTGTTAATAAAAATAGGATATTAATCTGTACTTATTTTTTCATTTTGTTGTTGATTGATATCGATCAATATCACTAAAAAATGGATTGGTAAATATCGAAGAATAAATTTGCATATTGGCAAAAATCATTTGTGTCGATAAATATCAGGTGAATTTCGATGAAAATGGCTTGAAATCGAATAAATATTGAAGGAATATGGGTAAATATCGATGAATTTTGATGAGTATTACTCGAAATCAAATAAATATCTGTCAAGTATTGACGAAAATAAAATTAGAGGAATATCGGTAAAAATTCGATGAATTTTGATCAGTATCGATGAAAATTGAGTAAAATTGTTTTTCTTGCTTTAAAAAAGAAAAACAAAATCTTAGCACTATAAACTTATAAATCGAATGTGTAAAAATCACTTTGTGTGTCTAAAAACAACAAAAATTTATATTTTTAATAAATAATTTTTCAAAATTAAATTAAATAAATAATTTTTTAAATTTTTTTTTAGCTGAATCAAGAACAAATTCACCAGTCCGGAAACGCCAAAAACTCATGGACAAGTCTGGCGCAATATCAATAAACAGCAAAAATAACGGAATCTTTGCAAATGCCGATCATAGCGAAACCGACAGCAGCGAAACCGACAGCAGCGAAACCGACAGCAGCGAAACCGACAGCAGCGAAACCGACAGCAGCGAAACCGATGTTTTGAGCTTGGACGACGATAACCAAGAGCAAATAATCGATAAAACTACGCAGATCAATTCGTCGATTCCGATCGTCAGCGAAATGAGTTCAAGTTCCGATTCAGGATCTAGTTCCAGTTCCAGTGATAGTTCTGCCGACAGTGATAATGATATTGTTGATAATATCTTTCCGAGCGAAATGTGTTCAGAATCAGATATGACGAATTTGATGAATACGTCAAAATGTGGGGAATTTTCACCGAAAAAACTTCCAACAACTACTTTGACCACTTCCAAAATTGCGCCACAAATAGAGGAAATGAAATTGCCGACACCGAACTCGTCGATCGACTCCGAATACATCAACCTGATGAGCGGCGAAGACGAAGATGACGCCGTTGTTCACTCGGAAGTCGACCCAGGTTCATTCTTCAACCTTGACAGCGGCGATGACGACACCGGAAACGATCAGGAAAAGTCGAACGCCGACATCGACACCGAATGATTACCGTGGCTCGACAATCGCCGGAGTCCGGATGCCGAAATTTGGGTACCAGATAGGGAACAGAAATACGAATTTTACTCGAGAAGTGAACCATCCGGTGTCAAAGTCGTCATTTTGCAAACGGAAGTGACGTCATCTGAAGGTACTTCGCCTTCTGATGGTACTTGGTGATTTAGACGCACAAAATGCACTTTTTTTGCATGCGAATGATGGATTTTGTAAGTCTCACAAGTAAGTGAGACTGAGTTGTAATGTGTTTGAGTAAGACTTAGATTTATTTTATAAAATAAAAGAAGAATTAAGTTATTTTTAATTTTTTTGTTGTTGAAAACCTATCACTTTCGGTTTTAATTTCACGAAAATTTCACAATTTACCATTAAATTTTCCATGAAAAATCCATTCTTGGTTTTATTTTATATGAAAAAAAAAACACTTTTTTGATGGTGAAGTTAAAGACAATCCGAATAAAAGAAATAAATGTTGGAATAAATTTGTTAAGATACTTTTGACTTGTAGTTTTCCATGTCTGTTCCGCTAAAAAATTACTTGTATTTGTTCGTTTTTCATTCCATATTTGTAATACCAGTAACAATATCAATTTTTTAATATACAGTCTGTCGGCTGTAAAGTACAGCAATCCATCTATGTGAAAGATAAATTATAAGTTATAACATTTAATAAATTTTCAAAAAAAAGTAATTTTAAAAATATTTGCAGATATTGTATTTACCTTTGTAGATAACATTTTCATGTACTATTCTTTCTTGTTGTAGTTTTATCATCACACTTTTAAACTCAATCAAAATTACGTCACATCCATACTTTCGCAAATGTTTTGTGTATAAAAGAGCAAGAAGATTTATGGATTGCAATTGGATTTGCATTTACTATATTTTCTCAAGTACAGTTTTTATGGCTTATTTGAAAAGTGTTGAAATGTGGATTTTAGCATTATAAATGGTAAAAACAATGTCAAAACACTATTAAAAACTGCTATATGGAACTGTAAATAGTCAAAAACGTGTCTTTTGAACGTTTTTATTGAATTTAAACGCTCGTCCACCAATCATTATTCGAGAAAATATAGTACACAGATCATTAATTATGTTTGTTAATTGGCGCTATTTGGAAAAACTAGAGATGCAAAAACTGCAAACAAATACCAATATTCCTGTTGGAATTGTTCAAGGAGAAACTGATGTCCCAATTTAAAGCCTGCTGAATGAAATTTCATCTTAGAATTTTCCATTCAATGCTACAAACTGCAACAAAGTAGTTGCTACCTTCAAAAAACGACGAGACATCATACAGTACTTCATTCACCTAATCTAGAAGAAACCCTCACGCAATTTTTTTTATTTTGTTCACAATAATGGGTAAATTATATGTCAAAAAACTTATCTAGTTGCATAATAATAATGTCTATAATTTTATTTTCAGATTTTTGTAGAGATTAATCTTCTCAACGACCAACCAGCAGACTCAACTTTGATGTTTGACCGCTACTACAGATCAGCAGTGATTCAACTGAGGCAATTAATGGACGCGGAAGACTTATCTGAGCTAGAATTATGGCTTTAAGTTGAGAAGATGGTTATTCCCAAATGCAATCACAATAAACACACTTAGATCATAGAAAAACAAGTATATATATATATATACTAGCAGATTTACCCGGCGTTGCACGGGATACAGGACCACACTTATTGTGGTTATGGAATGCAGGAGCACACCT